>JAJIBD010024163.1:0-192308 GCA_021461705.1 Cryptotis parvus
ACTACCTATCTTGCATGAGGTACCACTGAACCTTGGTTCCTACATCCTTGCTACCCACCCAAACTCCGCAAACAGACCAGACACCTACTAACTGTACTATCCTGTCATCCAAGACCCCACATTTGCAACCTACAATAGTCAAAATGGTAAGGCAACGCAAAAGTTCCATCCAGCTCTGTGAGTGAAGTCACTTGTCCAGATGAGCCAAGCAATACCAATGAGTTATATAACCTCTCTGATAAGGAATTTCGGAAAGAAATGTTAAGGAGTCATAAGGAATTCAAAGAAGCAATGGAATGCAAACTCAATAAAATACAAGAGGACATGATAGAAGAAGTGAGGAAAATGCAAATGGAAATCACATATATTAAAAATGAGGTAAATGAAATAGAAAAACACAGTGGAAAGCCAGCATAGCAGAATAATAGCTACTGAAGAAAGAATTAGTGATCTCGAAGACGCGTTCCAAAGATTCTCTACACAACACCAGAAGATAGAAAAAAGACTCACAATTACCGAACAGACAACAAGAGATAATCGGGATGAAGCCAGAAGAAACAACATACGGATCATTGGGGTCCCAGAAGGGCAAGAAGAAAACCCTGATGAAGAAGAAACTGTCAAAGCCATCATTGCTGAGAAGTTCCCGGAACTAAAAAACACTTGCCTCAAGATCCAGGAGGCCCGTAGGATACCTGCTAAAAGAAACCCCAACAAGAATACTCCAAGACACATCTTAATTAAAATGACAAAAACTATAGATAGAGATAGAATACTGAAAGCAGCAAGATCAAAGAAGGAAATCACATACAAAGGAACATCTCTAAGATTTACAGCAGACTTCTCTGATGAAACACTCCAAGCAAGAAAACAATGGTGGGATATTGTGAAAAGGCTGAATGAACTGCAGGCCTCACCAAGAATTCTTTACCCGGCCAGACTCACATTCAGATATGAAGGAAAGATACACAACTTCATGGATAAGCAACAACTCAGGAACTTCATGGACTCAAAACCAACCTTAAAAGAAGGACTGAAGGGTCTACTGTAATACGACCAAACCCATAAGCACAACAAGCTCAAACAGAAAGATGGCACAAAATCCGATGACAATAATCTCTCTCAATGTCAATGGTCTAAATGCACCAATTAAGAGACACAGAGTAACAAAATGGATTAAAAAATTGAACCCAACATTCTGCTGTCTACAAGAAACACATCTGAATAAGAACAAACACAGACTCAAAGTCAAAGGTTGGAAGACCATTCTCCATGCAAACAATTCCTCCAAAAAGGCTGGTGTGGCCATATTAGTATCAGATAATATAGACTTCAGGCTGAAAAAGGGTAGAAGGGACAACGAAGGCCATTTCTTATTACTTAAGGGGTATGTACACCAGGAAGAAATTACGCTACTAAACATATATGCACCCAACGAGGGGCCAGCAAAATACATAAAACAACTGCTAAGAGACCTCAAAGAAGACATTAACAGTAGCACAATAATAGTTGGAGACTTCCAACACTGCTCTATCAACGATGGATAGATCAACAAGACTGAAACTCACCAAGGAAATATTGGCCCTGAAGGAAGAAATGGAAGAAAGAGAGCTAGTAGATATATACAGGGCTTTTCATGCCAAAAAAGCTGAATACACATTTTTCTCTAGTGCACATGGAACATTCTCCAAGATAGACCACATGCTGAGCCACAAAGCATACCTCAATAAAATTAAAAAGATAGAGATTGTGTCAGCTATCTTTTCAGACCATGATGCACTGAAAATGGAAGTTAACCGTACACAGAAACAGGGAGTCAAACCAAACACCTGGAAACTGAACAGCTCACTCCTGAACAACAAATGGGTCATAGAAGAAATCAAACAGGAAATCCAAAGATTTCTGGAAACAAATGAAAATGAAGACACCAACTATAAGAACTTGTGGGACATGGCAAAAGCCGTGTTAAGAGGGAAATTTATAGCTCTGCAAGCATTCATCAGGAAACAAGAAAGGGCCCACATAAATAACCTGACTACACAGCTGAAGACATTAGAGAAAGACCAACAAAAGGAGCCCAACCCAGGCAGAAAAAAGGAAATAATAACACTTAGAGAGGAAATCAATGAGTTGGAAACCAAAAAAACAATCCAAAAGATTAATGAAACCAAGAGCTGGTTTTTTGAAAAAATAAACAAGATTGACAAACCATTGGCAAGACTTGTAAGGACAGGGAAAGAGAGAACCCAAATAAACAGAATCAGAAATAAAAAGGGTGACATCACAACAGAAACCACAGAAATCCAAAGGATCATCAGAGATTACTTTGAGAGCCTGTATGCCGTGAAACATGAGAATCTAGAAGAAATGGATCAATTCCTGAAGTCCTATAACCTCGCACGGCTGAAACAAGAAGACCTCCAATACCTGAATAAGCCTATCACCATTGAGGAAATAGAAACAGTAATTAAAAGACTTCCCAAACACAAAAGCCCAGGTCCAGACGGATTCCCTAGTGAACTCTACCAAACCTTTAAGGAGGACCTACTGCCAGTCCTGTTCAAGCTCTTCCAGGAAATAGAAGAAACAGAAACACTCCCAAACAGCTTCTACGAGGCACATATCACCCTGATACCCAAAGCAGGGAGAGACAACACAAAGAAAGAAAACTACAGACCAATATCCCTGATGAACACGGATGCTAAGATCTTCAACAAAATACTAGCCAACAGAATCCAAAGACTCATCAAGAAGATTATACATCATGACCAAGTAGGATTCATCCCGGGTATGCAAGGATGGTTCAACATTCGCAAGTCAATAAACATAATACATCATATCAATAAGAGAAAAAATAAAAACCATATGATCCTATCAATAGACGCAGAGAAAGCATTTGACAAGATCCAGCACCCGTTCATGATTAAAACCCTCCAGAAAATGGGAATTGAAGGGACTTTCCTCAAGATAGTTACAGCCATCTACCAAAAGCCCACAGCGAGCATCATTCTCAATGGGGAAAAGTTGAAAGCCTTCCCCTGAGATCAGGGACAAGACAAGGTTGCCCACTCTCACCTCTTTTTATTCAATATAGTACTGGAAGTACTTGCGATAGCAATCAGAGAAGAAAAGGACATCAAGGGCATCCAGATAGGCAAGGAAGAAGTCAAGCTATCATTATTTCCAGATGACATGATATTATACCTAGAGAACCCTAAACTCTCTACCAAAAAAACTCCTAGAAACAATAGACGCATATAGTAGAGTGGCAGGATACAAAATCAACACGCAAAAGTCGGTGGCTTTCCTGTATACAAATAACGAAAGAGAAGAAAGGGATATTAAGGAAACAATTCCATTCACAATTGTGCCACAGAAAATCAAATACCTAGGAATCAACTTACCCAAGTGTGTAAAGGACCTGTACAAAGAAAACTACAAGACACTGCTCCAAGAGATAAAAGAGGACACAAGGAAATGGAAACACATTCCCTGCTCATGGATGGGGAGAATCAACATTGTCAAAATGGTAATACTCCCTAGAGCTCTATACAGATTCAATGCAGTCCCTATGAGGATACCCATGACATTCTTCAAAGAAATTGACCAAACAATCCTGAAATTTGTATGGAACGATAAACCCCCAAGGATAGCTAAAGCAATCCTCGGGAAAAAGAAGATGGGAGGCATCACCTTACCCAACTTCAAACTGTACTACAAGGCAGTAGTAATTAAAACAGCATGGTATTGGAATAAAAACAGACCCGTGGACCTATGGAATAGAATTGAGTATCCTGACACCCAACCTCAAACACATGATCATTTAATCTTTGATAAAGGTGCAACGAGTCTAAAATGGAGTAAGGAAAGCCTCTTCAATAAGTGGTGTTGGGAAAACTGGGCAGCGACATGTAAAAGAATGAATTTGGACCTGTGTCTAACACCATGCACAAAAATCAGATCAAAGTGGATTAAAGATCTCAATATCAGACTTGAATCCATAAAGTACATTGAAGAAAATATAGGAAAAACCCTCCATGACATTGAAGCTAAAGGCATCTTCAAAGATGAAACACCCTCTAACAAAGCAACTGGAAGAAAAGATAAATATATGGGACTACATGAAACTAAAAAGCTTCTGCACCTCAAAAGAAACAGTGACTAAGATACAAAAGCAGTCCACAGAATGGGAAAGAATATTCACCCAATACTCATCTGATAAGGGGTTAATATCCAGGATATATCAGGCACTGGTAGAACTTTACAAGAAGAAAACAAACAACCCCATCAAAAAATGGGGAGAAGAAATGAACAGAAACTTCAGCAAGGAAGAAATTCGAATGGCCAAAAAACATATGAAAAAATGCTCATCATCACTAATCATCAGAGAGATGCAAATCAAAACAACAATGAGATACCATTTTACACCACAGAGACTGGCACATATTCAAAAGAACAAGAACAACAAGTGCTGGCGTGGGTGTGGGGAAAAGGGGACACTCATCCATTGTTGGTGGGAATGCCGGCTGGTACAGCCTTTCTGGAAAACAATATGGACATTCCTCCAAAGACTAGAAATTGAACTCCCATTTGACCCAGCCATACCACTCCTGGGAATCTACTCTGGGAAACCAAAAATACGCAGCGGAAACACCATCCCTACTTTTATGTTCATAGCAGCATTATTCACAATAGCCAGAATCTGGAAGCAACCCGAGTGCCCGAAAATAGATGACTGGATAAAAAAGCTTTGGTACATCTACACAATGGAATACTATGCAGCTGTTAGGAAAAATGAAGTTATAAAATTTGCCTACAAATGGATGGACATGGAGAAGATTATGTTGAGCGAAATTAGCCAGAAGGAGAGAGACAGTTACAGAATGACTGCATTTATCTGCATAACATAAATATATAGGTACATATTATGATACCAATATCCAAGGTCAAGTGAAACATACATCAGGAGGTCCTGTCAAAGGTGGAAACTATCACAAACGTGTGGGAGTCAGAGGCTAGGTAAATCAGAAAATGGAACAGTGTGCTAACAATTGTGAGGGTACTAATGCCAACCTAGAACTGAGCATTAAATAGAGGCAAAAGGATACACATGACAACCCTTTAATGTATGTTCTGTAATCCATAGTCTGGAGAGGAAGGAAAAGAGAAAGATAGAGAAATGGAAAGAAATAAAGAACCTGCCATGGAAGAGGGCTGGGGGGGGAGGGGAGGGAACCGGGGACGTTGGTGGTGGGAGATGGGCACTGGTGGCGGGATGGGTGCTGCTACACTGTATGACCAAAACCCAAATATGAACTTTTTTAATTGTATATCTTTGTAATTGTAAAAATAAAAAAATTAAAAAAAAACAACAAAAAAAAAACAGCTATATATTAGAGAAGAGCTGGGTTTGATCCTTCGCAGATTGACATGGCAACCTGATACTGCCAGGAGAGTTCCTGAGCAATGTGTTGGGAGTAGTCCTAAAGTACTTCTCATTATACCAGTCCAAAAAGAGGAAAGAACTTTGATTGCAGGCAAATTAATCTTTCTACAATGAACTTTTGAGAGAGATATTGTGTTTCTCAACATGGTACCATTTCTTTAGGACAACATATGAATCTTTAAGAACTGTAAGAAAAAAGAGAAAGTCTGTTAATGGCAGTATGGAAAATAAGTGCCTTTACACAAAAGCATCTAGGGCTTAAAATGGGAGATATGGGATTTTATTTTAGTGGTAGAAAATAAAGGGAAGATTTCCAAGTACTATGATATAATGCCATAGCAAATAAAAAATGATAGATTTGGGGAATAGATTTTACATAATTTTTCCTAAATGTCTTGTCTGAAGTGGTCAATGGATATATACAGATGGAAAGCAGGTTGGGTCACTGAACCTTTGTGTTTTCGACTACAAACAGGTTAGTATTACCAGAGAAGATGTCACTCCGATGGATCTGTCAGGAATGTGAATGAGGGATTAGAGCTCGCAGGATTACATTCAGCTGTTTTATGAAAACCTAATTACTGTGCAAGATTTTTACTGAAGTCTGCACATGAAGCAATAAAGTCTGGGATGGGTATAATTCAAGTTTTCTCTTAACAATTTTTCTCCCTTTAGATAAGTCATATCTGACCTCTCATTTCTGGAAAATGATATTGATACAACCAAGTAATCCTCAAGGTTTTTCCAGTGGAATTTTCATTAAAAATGTTACTGTGACTATGAAGAGAAAAACAGCATACTGAGTTTTTTACCTTTCATAAGTAGAACTAAAATTCAAAGAATTAGGATCCTATGTGCACATGCAAATGTGGTTGTATGCTGAATTTTACAATAATTTCTTCAAAAAATGAAAACTCAAATGATACTTTCCAAGTCATCTTGTTTTATGTGGTTCTTTGTTATAAGGTCACTGAGAGAATAAAAAATAATTTAAAAATAGATTTTAAAAATAGTGTAAACAAAACTTGAGGATAAAGAGAATCTGTCTAATAGAGACTTATGCCTACATCTTTGGTAACAGTTTTAATATTACTATAGAGTATGAATTGCAATTGAAGTATTGCTATCCTCATGGCATTAAAGGCTTTTGTGGTCATTAAACACCTTAACTTTATTCATGCATTTAGCAAACAGAAAAAGTCATTAATTGGCTCTTCTGTACTACCATGGATATTGCTCCCAAAGCTACTATAAGTACAAAGTACATCAATGTTTCTTTGCCCTTTGACCCTCAGAGAAATTAAACAAATACAAACCTAATTTAGTTTTTTTAATGAACAAAAAATATACTTCCAGGGGTTAAGCTTCTATAACACACTTAATTCCAAATTTACTTTATCCAATACTTGCACATTAATTATTTTGAGACTTTAAATCCATTTGAGTGATACATACATACACAGACACACGCATACAAAGACACATTTGTAGTCTTGATTTGAAGAGCTAAAATGATATTTGAAAAATTTTATTGGTTTATATATCTGTATCATACTAATTTGTTAATGATTTTATGAATGGATGTGTTCATATAACATTCAGCAAATACTCTTACTATTTTTCTAAATTAGGTAAACATAACAAGATTTTCTTGGGTAATATATAAACATTATATTTTAAGTTGTTAAATATATCTATATTTCCATATGTAATGAATTTTGTTAAGAATTTCAAGCCCTTCCTAACACATATTACATATAAGTGCTCATTATGACTATCAAGCCTTCACTTGAAAGATAAAAATTAACTGAAAAATGAGGAATAAACTAGAAACATGATTTTCAGAGAACTAGATAACAAGTAATAGCTTAGAAAAATACTTTCAAAAGATATATCTGGGGCCAGAGCGATAGCCCAGCGGGGTAGGGCATTTGCCTTGCACTCTGCTGGCTCATGCTGGCCCTGGTTCGATCCCCAGCATCCCATATGGTCCCCCAAGCACCGCCAGGAGTTATTCCTGAGTGCAGAGCCAGGAGAAACCCCTGAGCATTGCCGGGTGTAACCCAAAAAGCAAAAAAAAAAAAAAAAAAAGATATATCTAATAGAGGGCTGAAATCCCAAACATACAATATCCTGTTAGAACTCAACTCTAGAAAATTGCTAATTATTTAGCTAATCAAAAATTTTAAAAAGGAACATGGGATCTGAGCAGATACTTCACCAAAAATGAGATACATATTGCCATTAAGTACTGCCAATGAAATGAAAAGATACTCAACCCACATGCCATTAGGTAACTGGGAGTGAGAACAAATGAAGTGTAATTATTCACTCATTATGAAAATTTTCAAAACACTGACAATACCAAATGATGACCAGAGTACGAAACAACAGGAACACTCATTTATTACCAGAAGGAATAAAAACTAGGATGGGACTTGGGCAGTTTGGAGTTTCTCACAAAACTAAATATATTCTTGCCATACAATCTAGCATCAATCTCTGCATTTACTTAAAGGTACTGAAAACTTGTGTCAGACGAAAACTGGGATATGGATGTTCACAGCAGCCTTTCCAACCTAAATATAACTGAAATGTCCTTCAGAAGGTGAATAAATAATCGGCAATACAGTTAGACAATGGAGCATTGTTGCACAAAGACCAAATGAGCTATCTAGCCATCAAAAACGAAGTTTGAGCCTTAACTATGCATTACTGAGTGAAGGAAGTTGATCAAGAAATAATTTCATGTGATTCCAAACACTTACATTCATATGAGCCCAATACATGGAGTCAGTATATAAAGACAAGTGCTTATCAAGAAATGGAGTAAAATTAAGTCAGCACAGAGGAATTTTTGGGGCAATGGAACTATGCTAGATAATCCAACTGTAGATTTTAATGCAATTATTTAGTGAGGAAATGGTTTAATAGACACTCCCTTTTGGGCAACAGGTAGATACACCCTCTGTGCTCAAAGATTATTCTGGCTCTGTGCTCAGGATTTACTTCTGACCATACCCAGGGAAGAAAATAAAGTGCTGTAGATTGAACCTGTGTTGGCTTTGTGCAAAATAAAAGTCCTGTCTGCTGTATAATCTCTCTGGCACCTTAGTCGATATGTCTCAGATACTGAAAGGATACCATAGTCTGGCTGAAAACAAACAATCAAACAAATAAACAAACATAAAACCTGATGATTTGGAATCCATTAAGTTCAAGAGGAAATGATGTAGTAGACCAGTTTCTGATGAACACTCATTTTACTTTTCTGTTTTTTTTTTCTATTAAAATGTGAAGGTTTATTTGTACGCAAAATTTTTTAAGTATTTTATTATACCACCGTGAGATATACAAATAAAAAGATATACAACTAAAAAGTTCATGTTTGGGTTTTGGTCATACAGTGTTTCAGCACCCGTCCCTCCACCAGTGCCCATCTCCATACAAATAAAAAGATATACAATTATGATACCAATATCCAAGGTCAACTTTTCTATGTTTGAAGGACTGATTTCTAAGCACTGGCGGCTGTATTCCAACACATAAAATGAAAAAGATATGCACAGATAGTGCAATAGAGTGTGAGAATTATATGGAATAATTAACTCACAAATTTTGGTGAGTGTAAAACTGTTGTGAAAATAAAGTTTGTTTTTAAAAAAAATCCAGATTTGATTTTGATAGCATACTGCTATGACATAAAACATTTTAATCAAGTCAAAACGATCTAAAAGAATATAAGAAATCAGAGCAACGGCCTTGTATTTTTTTTCCTCATCACCAGAGGTAGGAGACGGCTGAAAATTCTTCCATATGCACTGCCAATCTCTAAGGAGCCCTAAATGCACCGTGAACAGACTGAATTCATCTTTATGGCACCTGGCTGAATGATGAAGGGTTGAAGGATTATTACCCCCCATTTACAGACTCAGAGGTTAAATGATAAATGTGAGGCAAGTGACAAGCAGGGATTTAGTACTTGAAAACATTTGAAATGCTTTACAATTCTCATCTTTATCCTTCTTAAATTATTCCTTTTTAATTTTTCCTCTTGTTCTGAGATCCTGTCAGTCTAGACCTGCTCTAAAATTTAGCATGCTTTACTGAAAATGTATAAATTTGAAACAGAGCTACAAGCCCCTTACTCCAACCATATGCAGTTTCTTAGATGGACTGTAACAAGACCATCCTTCTGAATTACTTCATGTTCTTTGAAGAGGGAAAGGAAATAAAAAAAATAACACATTGACTTTGTTATTATACCGATGTTTTTAATGCTGTTTTGCTGCTACTTAATTGTTTGACAGGTGTATGGTAGGGATTTTTCCTAATGAATTAATGGTAGGTAAGCAAATTCATAGACAAATTGAGTTGCTGGAATAATTACTGTTGGTTTGTAGAGACTAGTTATGAGGGATAATTTGGATTCTGCTTATGTTAAATTATAAAAATATTTTCTTAACTTTCATTATCTTTACAGAAAATTAAATAAAACCTGATGATATTTTAGAAACTTTAATATAACCTAAATTATAAATTATATGTTTGTCTTTTATACTATTATCACACTTATGCATTTCTATAGGTGTGTATTTATCTAACACATTTGTTATATCCACAAATCTCAAGTGAGAAAGGCAAGGCCCAAGAAAATAGCAAAGCAGATATAAACCAGACTGGAATTAGAGAAAATATGTACTGGCAATAATCTTGAAACTATAAAATATAGTCTAAATAATTTAGCAAAAGCAGAAGTGTGAGCAAGATAGAGTAATGAAATTGAGTAGCTCACATTGAAACAAACCCGGATTATAAATGGCAGCAGAGTCATTTGTTAGTAATGGACCGCAAAAAGCTTGTGAGGGCTAACTTTACAGTCACAACTGGTTGTACTCAGGGTCTACTATTGCATCTCAGCTCAGGGATCACTCCTGGAGGTTCAGGAGACCATAGAGGCGACAGAGATCAAACAAAGGCCAGCTGCATGCAAGGCAAATATTTGGCCCACCATAAAATTGCCCTGGCACTATAACTTCAGTGTGTTTGTGTACCCAAAACTGCTATGTCAAAATTATTCCTATAAACTACGTAGCTTGTAATGTTATTTTCCCCTGCTCTTGTGTACTTACTGCCTTTTGTATAACTTTCAGCATAAGGATTGGAGTCCAAAATGACCTTTCCTTCCTTGAATTCTTTGTCAAAGGCAGCCTTTTTTACTGATTTCTTTATTTTGAATTGGTTTTTTGTCATACTTGTTGTTATTCAAGAAGAATAACCACAAAATCTAGCTTCATCATATTTTTAGAACCATTGGTCTATGTAAGAAATTAAAAAGAACCTTATGTCTCAGTGGGATTTTGTGTCCATATCTGTATTTCCCATGGGCAGAAATGGGGTGGTTGGGTCTTATTCTTGGTGTCTGAGTTAACACAGGAGTGAAATATTACTTTAGTAAGTTTATTTCCCTTTTATAATTTTGAAAATATTGTGAGAAGATGTGTTCTTATGTGTTTGCAATTATAATAAAAACCAGAATCTACTTTTTAGAAATGATATAACAGTGAGACCTTGAATGGGATAAAGTCATGGGGCTAGAGTGATATTACAGCAAACATATAGGGGAGCTTGTTTTGCATGTAGCTGACCCAGGTTCAAACCCTGGCATCCTATGTGTTCCCCGAAAGCCTGGCAGGAGTGATCCCTGAGTGCAGAGCCATGAGTATTACCAGGTGTGGTCTCAAAACAGAAAGAATAAAACTATGACTGCAGCAATAATGTAGATATCATTTAATTTCTTTAATTTTATAAAATAAAATTAGGCATCTCATCAATTTTTTGTGTATAAAAATAGAGTAGGTGGGGTAGGTAAAATAGAGAAAGGGATCAGTTTGACAATCACTTGTCACTAGTCTCCTATTGTTCATCGATTTGATCGAGAGCAGGTGCTAGAAACATCTCCATTCGTTGGGAATGAGGTACATTATTGTTACTGTTTTGGGCATATTGAGTACACCACGGATAGCTTGCCAAGCTCTGCCCCGGCTCTGGGTTCATCCCAGAGGGCACAGTCTTTTAATATGTCAGACCATCAACCATCCAGGGCCCACAGGGGTCGAACCCTGGGTGTAGACAAGCCTGTCTCCTGTCTGCCACCTGCCGTCGCAGCAGGGCACCACAGCCACACCTGCAACACTTTGAGGGGCAGGCGGCCCCCTGTTGACAATAATAGTTGGGAATATTAATGTTAGACTAGAACTGAGAACTGAGAGTAAAGGGAAATACATAATTACACTTCAGTGCCTGACCAGCAACCACAATGCAAAGAAAGAGGGGGGGGGAGAGAGAGAGAGAGAGAGAGAGAGAGAGAGAGAGAGAGAGAGAGAGAGGTGCCTCCCATAGAGCCCATAGAGGCAGGTGGGGGCATGCAAAATGGGGACAATGGTGTTGGGAAATGTGCACTGGTGGAGGGATGTGTGTTGAAACACTGTATTACTGATTCCAATTATGAATGGCTTTGTAATGGTCTATCACATTATGGGTCAATTAAAAAAATTCAAAAAACCATCTGTGTTTTTATCATTCATGAAATAGATTGTGTTGTAGCAATGATTAATTGCCGTGTGATCATGAAGTCTGCATCAGCCTCAGGCATTGAAACCAGTATTTCTCTGGCTCCATGAGGAAACACTAAGTCCTCTGTGGCCTAAATTTTGTTATTGATAAATGGAAATATTAAAAAGAGTAAAATGACTATTCGGAGAATTAAAAAAACACAGAAGTAAGTTGTTTATGTTGGTTTCTAGCAACTATTTATCATGTTATGCATATTAGTTATCTCCCAAAGGAGATTTTGATTACATATTCTGATTACAGGGCCAACTTTAGGTAAAAAGGCATATATGTTAGTCATTATATTTCTTTTATGAATTTTAGCTCAAAAGAAAACTTGGACCCATTAAATGTACAATCACTTGATCACTTGATCACTTGAATCCCGTTACTCATCGATTTGCTCGAGCGGGCGCCAGTAACATTTCCATTGGACCCTATCACGTGCCAATGTAGCCCAATGGCATCTGGTTGATTCAGGAATATGAAGAGCCTCAAACCGTTCCTTCAGGGTCTTAACAAGGAAGTCTGACCATCTTGTAGGTGGGCGGCCACGTGATCTTTTGACATCCTGTGGGATCCAGTCGGTAACGGCTCTAGTCCAGCGGTTGTCTCCAAATCGCATTACATGTCCAGCCCATCTGATTTTCGATGCCTTGGCAAGCGAGACAGCGTCCCTGATTCTGGAATAGCGACGGAGGTCAGAACTCCGGATTCCTTCTCTCACTTGGAGTGAGGCGTGATATTCAAGCATAGCTCTTTCGATGCCTCTCTGGGAGACCCGAATAGCATTCTCATCCTGCTTTCGTAGGGCCCAGGTCTCTGAGGCGTATGTTAATGCAGGGAGAACGGTGGAGTCGAAGAGATGTGCCCGGAGCCGGAGGTTCTTTTGTCCTTTTAGCTATTTCTTCGATGCCTTTGAAGGCATTCCATGCCGCCTCTCTTCCTCCTGCGCAGCTCAGGTTTTAGGTCATTCATCATGTTGACTTCTCGACCTAGGTACACATAACTGCTGCATTCAGAGATGTTTGTTCCATTGAGAGAGAATGGGGCCTCTGGAACTAGTTCATTTCTCATGAACATAGTTTTCTTCAGATTCAGCTGTAGACCTACCTTTCCACATTCTCGGTCAAAGTCAGCCAGCATTTGTGCCGCTTGGCTAATGTTTGGTGTTATTAGAGCGATGTCATCAGCAAAGCGGAGGTGGTGTAGTTGCCGACCATCTATCTTCACTCCCATTCCTTCCCATTCTAATTGTCTCATGACAAGGACCAGTCTCCAGCCCAGCTTGTCAGAAACCCAGCCTACAAGGACCCGCCCCTGCAGAGACCGCCCTTCAGAGGAGAGTATTTCAAACCCAGGAATGCTTGAGCCTCAGACACAGGTACACCCGGCAGAGCAGAAACCAGCTTTCCCCGTTGAACCCCCTGCACTCCATGGACCACGAGAGCAACTTCGGACCTGAGTCCACCATCCCGATGGAGCCTCGGAGGAGGCCAGAGAAACTCCCACACCTTGCTGGCAGCGATCTGTGTCACAATCCACACTCTGCAGCTGGTAAGATCTCCCCCAGCATATTAATCCACTCTCCAGCCCACAGATTAATCCAGTCTCCAGCCCAGCTTGTCAGAAACCCAGCCTACAAGGACCCGCCCTGCAGAGACCCGCCCTTCAGAGGAGAGTATTTCAAACCCAGGAATGCTTGAGCCTCAGACACAGGTACACCCGGCAGAGCAGAAACCAGCTTTCCCCGTTGCGCGATTTACCTCCAAACTACCACAAATATTCTACCCACCCCTCTGAGAGAGCCCCACAAAGCAATGAGAATATAGTGCCCGCATGGCAGAGCCTGGCAAGCTGTCCGATGCGTGTTCGATATGCCAAACCCAGTAACAAAAATGTTTATTTTCCTGACCCGAAAGAGCCCTTAATACGGCAGCAGTAAGAAAGGCAAACAAGCAGTGCCTGATAAAATTTCACGGCTGTCCTAGGCTGCCAAACGAAGAAGGACTAAAATGACTGTCTGTACTTTCAATGCACGTACACTGGCAACGGAAGCATATATTGAGGATCTGATGCTGCAAGCAAGAAAGATCAAATGCGACATCATTGGTCTGACTGAGACGAGGAGGCGTCAGTCGCATCATGCTGTATTTGACACCGGAGAAGAATTGTTCCTTGGAACATGTGATGAAAGAAGGCGTCGGTGGCATTGGTGTCCTTGTCAACACGAACATGGCTGTCAACATTGATTCATTTGAATGCCTAACAAACCGAATAGGACGATTACACTTGAGGAGATGTGGCCCACTGCCAGCAATTTCTATCTTCATTGTCTATGCACCAACATCCACATACAAAGAAGATGAAATTGAGAAATTCTACATAGAATTGGAGGAGTTCTATAAAAAAGATCACACCTTCTACAAGATCATAGTCGGCGATTTTAATGCCAAGATAGGACCAAGAAGATCGGCTGAAGAACTCCACATCGGGACCCATGGCCTAGAATGAAACGAACAGGGTGAGAGACTATCTGAGTTCATCATGTCCACCAAGACTATTCATGGGAACTCACAGTTTCCAGAAGGCTGAAGCGAAGCGTTGGACATGGGAATCTCCTGGTGGACAGTTCCACAATGAAATCGACCACATCATCTTCAATCGACGGTTTTGTCTGACCGATGTTGCTGTCGTCCCCCAAATTCCAGACAGGATCGGACCACCGTCTCCTTCGTGCAAAATTCTACTTCCCATAACGGGGAGAAAAGGCTGCAAAGTTTAAGAAGAGAACTCCCAGAACGACCACCAACTGGGAACTCTTTAGCACCATTGCGGCAACATGGGAAGATACCATCATTGATGACATCGATGAAGAATACAACCGACTGGTTCAGCACCTCCATGATTGTGCGAAGAATGCCGAGAGAGAGAAAAACACAAAAGGACGCTTGTCTTCAGAAACTCTCGAGCTCATTCGCCAGCGTGGCAAGGCGCGCGAGCCTCAGGAGACCAAATGCTAACGTCCAAGCTTGCTAAACAGTGCAGAGAAGCGATAAAAGCAGACCTCAAAGACAGAAGAGCAGAAATACTGGAAGATGCAGCAGAAGCCGGGAAAAGTATTCGCACTGCCCGCCTGTCCTTCGCCAACTATAAGACCAAGATGACTGCCCTCCGACACCCTGATGGATCTATCACATCTTCCAGAAAGGCAATGGAGAAGATTATCCAGGACTTCTACTCAAATCTTTTTGATAGCCACATCCACCTGCCCACATACCAAATTCCACAGGATGGATACGTCATTCCCAACGTTCTCCCTTCTGAAATAAGACATGCCATCTCATCGGTAAAGAAGGGAACAGCACCAGGCCCAGACAAAGTCAGACCCGAACATCTGAAGAATCTGCCATCGGTGCTCATCAATACACTAGCTTCGGCTCTTCACCACGCTAGCTGTCCGAATGCAAGGTGCCCTCCCAATGGAAAACCAGCAGGACAGTTCTACTGTTCAAGAAGGGAGACATTCATGACATCGGCAACTATCGCCCCATCTGCCTGTTGTCTGTCATCTACAAGCTGTTTACACGAGTCATCCTCAACAGGATTAGCAGAACACTAGATGAAGGTCAACCATGCGAGCAAGCAGGTTTCGGAAAGGATTCAGCACAATCGACCATATCCACACAGTAACCAAGCTCATTGAGGTTTGTAGGGAGTACAAGATGCCGCTCTGTCTCCACGTTCATTGATTTACAGAAAGCCTTTGATTCTGTGGAAACTGAAGCAGTCATCGAAGCCCTAGTCAAACAGGGTGTTCAAACCCAATACATCAAGATCCTTCGTGAGCTGTATTATGGATTCACCACCAGGATCTCACCATTCTACAAAGAAGTGATCATTGATGTCAAAAGAGGGGTTCGACAGGGTGATACCATCTCACCAAAACTCTTCAGTGCCACCCTCGAGAACAACATCATAAATGTACAATAAAACATTCAATTCCATAGATTTACAAAGTGGCAAAAATCTTTGAAAACTATATAATTGACTAAATATGAAAAGGTTTTGTCTGTGTATCCTCAAATGGTTAAGATTTCAATTAAAATATATCATAAATAAATGAGAATGTACCATAGATTAACACTGTCATTTGTTGATTTCGGAAGATTCATAATCATGAACAAGTTTAATACTCCTTGTTTATAGAGTAAATTTAATCAAAATTCGCATTTAAAATTACTCTGACCACTTTGATATATCGGATCTTATATAGGTGTCAGTCAGAGCATTAATGAACACAATATCACTGTTTAAAATGAAAGTCTAGGAATGCTGGTGATGACAAACTACTTTCAAATTTTTTTGCAGAAATGTAGATGAAAAGAAAGTATAAAAGTAATGAACACATTAATTACTGAGTGTGAAAATCACTCAACAAAAGCAAAATTAAAATGTCAGTAAAAGTAACTGTGTAAATGCTTATTTCGGGAGGAAAGGAGAGGTAGAGGGATTATTTCAGACAAAATTAGATACATTTTAATAAAAATGGGAGCAAAAAGTAGCAAAGAAACTTTTAAAATTAAAGAAAAAATTCAAGAGCGTCCAGAATATATGACAGTAGGCAGGGAACTTGTCTTACATGTGGTCAACTTGGTTTTGATCCCTGGCAAAACATATGGTATTCACAAGCACACCAGGAGTGATCCCTGAGTGCAAAGTTAGAAGTAACATCCTGGGCACTCCAGGGAAGGGCCCCTAATTAAAAAATAAGAAGAAAAATAAAATATTTGAGAAAAATTTAAATACAATCTATATAGGGAAGATGCATTACAAAGTAAAACTCAAAAATGTTATTTTATGTCACTAGTTCCTTTATATTGAACATCAGTATTCTTGGACAATGAGCAACAAAGACAATAGCTACAAAATATGTAGAATTAAACTTTTCAGCAGGGCTTTACATCATATATGTACTAACTTCTCATATAATTCCATAAAACATTTTTTGGGGAGAGGGGTGGGGCACACCCAGTGGGTCTCAGGACTTACTCCAAACTCTGCACTCAGGGATCCTAACTAGTGGGCTTGGGGTCCACTCGTAATTCCAGACAGACAGTAAATTATAGCAACTTCCTTGTTACTTTACATATACATGGAAATAACTGAATCTATTATTTTGTTTTTCAAAAAATATTTCAGCATCAAAAATATAATTCTGCAAACTGGCAGCTTTCCTTGTGTTTTTGCAATCTGCTAATATTTTTTTTCCTGATGAGATGTATTGGTCATATCTGCTATTATTTTGAAAGCAATTATTGTTTTGTATAACAAGGTATGTGATTCAAGATAAATAATTTTCAAAAAGTTCAATAAAATCTTTCCAAGGTACCTCTTCAACACACATTCCTGATAATTCAAAAGAGCATGACTGTAAATCCATTTAATTTTCTTCTATTCTTAAAGGTCCTATGTTATAATAAATGTAATTTTATATTTATTTTTATTATGCAAATTATTATTCTTTAAAATTCTTTATTGTATTTAATCTGTTTATTTAACTATATGAATTTTTTATTATAAGCACATTTATTCATCTGAGTATTGACTATTACACCTATAAAACCCAGAATCACTGGGTTAAATTAAAATATTAAAAATAGGTTATATGTAAACTCATTTGCACATTCAATATATTTATATTCACTTTTGTATTATTTTATTCAGAATTCATTAGTTCACAATAGTCTATTTGAAATAAAGATCTGTTTTATATTAGAGACAACTATACCACCAGTGGTTGAATAGAAATACACAGTGATCGAAAATCTGATATAAGACTTAAGTTTAACTTTTCTTACCAGTGTAAGAAAAGTGAAATGAGTTATCAGAATAGAAATTCAGGAGTAAAATAAACTGACTGGAACTCTTGTCTGAACTAAGTTAGAATTTTAGTGTTAGAGAAATTATAATGTAACTTAAAAAGTAAAGTCATTAATATTTGATAACATGTGATGTATTATATTAAATTACAATATTTTGCTTTAATAACATGGTATTGTTATATTAAAAGTAGCAAGAAAAGGAAATTGGAAATGCTGGTGATTGAGGTTTCAGTTTTAATTCAAACAGTTTAATTATCCTAGGGAAATACCCCAGGAGATAATGTGTGCATGAAATAAGACATAGGATATGTAGAGATCTTGAGTGAAGAGCTTAATGGGATGCAGAGTGAAGAAAAGTGGTTATTTGCAAAACTTACGACTGCTGAAGAAATAAAAATCAGTCACCATGGACCACAAGCCTTTGGTCTGGGTCCCTATTGAAATAGAAATACTGAAAATCTAAACAGAAAAGTAAGACATGTGCTTTGGGCTTTTGAGGGGCAGGTTGTGGGGGTGGAGGGAAATGAACAGTGGAAAGAAGAACTGCAGAGGCAATGACTTTTTTTTAAACATTTACCAAAATGGCACCAAACAAAATCGAGATGTTTACTGAGTATTCCTGAGTATGCTGCTTATTGTACTCTGAATATACTATATCTTCTATTTTCATTTATTTGTGTGTATACATATATAATTGGCAATATTACTGCTATTATAAAAATATAAAAGGATATATAGATCAAAAGCTATGGTTTTAATTATATAGGGATATAAAAAGCAATGAATAGTCAGAAATATTTGTAAAACTTAAATTTTGGGGGGTGGGGCTGAGAGCAGTACAGCACGCAGGGGCGCTTGCCTCGCACATTGTCAATCCATGTGCAGTCCCTAGTGCCCCATACGGGCCCCCAAGCCCATCAGGAATGATCCCTGCATGCAGAGCCTGGAATAAGTTCTCAGCACAGTTGACTGTGGCCAAACCCACCCATCTCAAAATAAAAAAAATATGTTCCCAGCAAGCAGTAGTCAATACCAACACTCAAGAAGTTCCTAAGACTGAACCAGGATCCCCTACCTCTACCTGCAAAGGACTTTCTAAAGACTGTTAAAAGCTTTACAAAAATTTTAAATAAAAATGTAAAGACATTAGGTTGTACACAGTTATGATATGTCACCTCACCACTCATGATCACCAAAGCAGCCAGAACCCCAGACCCATAGCCTTGCAATCTGCACCCAGTACATACATGTCAATGCCATTGTAAACATATGGCCTTAAGCACAATGTATTTAAAAAATGGGAGCAAATTCCATTAGGTTGGCACATATATGCTGAGTTAAAAATGGTGTAATCAGTATATATTAAATATTGCTATCACTATTATAAGCCTCTCAAAGTAATTTCTGATGATCTTTTAGATTTCTGTGGTTTCTGTTGTGATGTCACCATTTTTATTTCTGATTCTGTTTATTTGGGTTCTCTCTATCCCTGTCCTTACAAGTCTTGACAGTGGTTTGTTGATCTTGTTTATTTTTTCAAAGAACCAGCTCTTGGTTTCATTAATCTTTTGGATCTTTTTTTTTTTTTTTTTTGGCTTCCAGCTCGTTGATTTTCTCCATAAGTTTTATTATTTCCTTCTTTCTGCCTGGATTGGGCTCCTTTTGTTGGTCTTTTTCTAATATTTTCAGCTATGTAGTCAGGTTATTTATGTGGGCCCTTTCTTCTTTCTGTATGAATGCTTGCAGAGCTACAAACTTTCCTCTTAACATGGCTTTTGCTGTATCCCCCAAGTTCTTATAGTTGATGCCTTCATTTTTATTTGTTTCCACCAATCTTTGGATTTCCTGTTTGATGTCTTCTATGACCCATTGGTTGTTCAGCAGTGAGCTGTTCAGTTTCCAGGTGTTTGGTTTGACTCCCTATCTCTGTGTGCGTTTAACATCCATTTTCAGTGCATCATGGTATGAAAAGATAGCTGACACAATTTCTATCTTTATTTTTTTGTGGTATGCTTTGTGGCTCAGCATGTTGTCTATCTTGGAAAATGTTCCATGCACACTGGAGAAAAATGTGTATTCAGCTTTTTTTGGCATGAAAAATCCTGTATAGATACCCACTAGCTCTCTTTCTTCCATTTCTTCCTTCAGGGCCAATATTTTCTTGGTGAGTTTCAATCTTGCCAATCTATCCATAGTTGATAGAGCAGTGTTGAAGTCTCCAACTATTATTGTGCTGTTAATGTCTTCTTTGAAGTATATCAGCAGTTTTTTAAAGTAATTTGCTGGCCCCTAGTTGGGTGCATATATGTTTAGTAGTGTAATTTCTTCCTGGTGTACACACCCTTAGTTAATAGGAAATGGCCTTCATTTTCCCTTCCCAACTTTTTCAGCCTGAAGTCTATATTATCTGATACTAGTATGGCCACACTGTCCTTTTTGGAGGAGTTGTTTCCGTGGAGAATTGTCTTCCAACCTTTGACTTTGAGTCTGTTTGCTCTGATTATTTAGATGTATTTCTTGTAGACAGCAGAATGTTGGGTTCAGTATTTTAATCAATTTTGCCACTCTGTGTCTCTTAATTGATGCATTTAGACCATTGGCATTGAAAGAGATTATTGTCATCGGACTTTTTGCCATCTTCCTGTTTAAACTTGTCAATTTAATAAAAATTAATATAATTTAATAAAATTTACCACAGTGTGATAGTACAGTGGGTAAGGTTGCTTGTCTTACATATAGCTGAGACACATTTGATTTTCAACAGTCCATATTATCCCTAGTCCCTCCTGAGGAAAGGGTTCTGGTGCACAAGACTTTAGGGAGGGGAACAAATCCCAGCAGGCAGAAATCAGCTGCAGGTGACCCATATACCTGAGTTTAAAAACCTGCTTCTCTCATGGATTGGGCTCTTTCGAGCAGTAGAGTCTGCCTGGGAAGTAGCTGCAACTGCAAGAGGTGGTGTCTGGCTGTTGGGGCTTTATTGAGACAGCTGGGGGAGCTGCCTGTCGGGTTTCCAGTCCCCAGGCCTGTCTGCCCTCGGATGGCCCCATTTTTAGCCTGTTGATGGGGATGGGCTGGAATCATGTCTGCAGTGTGTTGGTCCTCTTGGAGATTTCTCGTTGTGTGTCTGCTCCATGGCTGGAGTGACGATGCAATGGCCGTAGGGGGAGTTCTGGGTGTGGCCACGTGACCTTCTGGCAGGTGGGACTTGGAGGAGTGGCCAGAGTCCCGGCTCCAAGAAGGGTCTTGCAGGTGGTCCACACACCTGGGTTTGAAAACGGCTTCTCTCATGGATGGGGCTCCAAGAGGGACCAACAAACTGAAACATGATACCAGCATCAGGCCTCTCCGTGGCTACATGACTTCTAAGAAAAAAAAAAGTGTGTAGGCACAATTTCTACTCTGTAAGAACATAACAGTAATTTATTATACATGGGAACTAGATGGCCCAATGTGTCCAGGCTGAGATTTAATATCTGTATTAACCTTTTCTAAGAACATGTTTTTGACTATATTTAGCAAATTCACGCTAACACAGCAATATAAATTAGATTATTCAGTTTAGGCTCCAAACAGCAGTTGTGAAAACCTGAAATAATGATGATCCAAATTCACATGGAACAACCCAGGAAAAGGTAATGACTTTATAGATATCATTACTATTTATACATTGCAATAATTGATACAATTAATGTTGGCTAGTGTAGCAGGCATGGGGTGAGGGGTTGGGTAGGAAAAGAAGGTCTTTGGTGGCATTGGGGGCACACTGGTGATGGGATTGGTGTTCAATGGGAATGCTTTTAACAACTGTACTGTAAAAACCTTTGTACTTTGTAAGTTATGGTGTTCAAGTAAATGGGAAAAATTTTAAAAATGTTGGAAATGCCATCTGCACTTGTATCTTCAATGCAGACTATGCATAACAGCCAGAATCTAGAAACAACCTGAGTGCCAGAGAACAATCAACTAGTTAAAGAAACAACAATATATCTACACAATGGAATACTATGCAGCTGTTAGGAAAATGAAGTCATGAAAATCACTTATAAATAGATGGATATAGACAATATCATGCCGAGTTAGAAGGAGAGGGACAGGCATGCATGATGTCACTCATTTGCAGGATTTAAAAAACATAAGTATGAAACCAAGATCCAGGGACAGTAGAAACAAGGTCCAGGAGGTCCAGTCCATGGTTGGAAGCCTGTACCAACTGCCTGGGGAAAAGACAGTTGGATTAGGGAATGGAAGACTATGATAAAGATATTTTCAAATGATAACTCCCTATAAGACTACGTGCTGAAAGTAGGTAAAGCAACGAACAGGATAACCTCTCAGCATCTGTATCACAAACCATAATGCCGAACAGGGGAGAGAAAAAGGGAGAAAGAAGGAAAGTGCTTGCCAGAGAGTCAACTGGAGGATGAGGGGGGGAAGGAGGGGAGGAAAAGGGGGCCTTTGTGATAGGAAATGTACACTGGTGGAGGGGATGGGTATTGGAACATTTATGACTGAATCCCAACCATGAACAACCTTCACACTGTATTATACAGTGATTCAATAGAAAAAAAATTAAAACAAAACAAAAGATATGATCAGTGGTCAGGGCAACAGTACAGTGGGTAGGGAATTTGCCCTGCATACTGCCAACCTGAGTTCAATCCCCAACAACACGTATGGTCACCTGAGCACTGCTGGAGGTAATTTTGTAGTGCAGAGCCAGGAGTAACTACAGCTGTAGCCCAAAAAAAAATAAATTAAGCAGCTCACAGAGGCCCCTAAAGAGAGAAGCAAGCCCAGGTATGCAGGTTCCTGTGGTTACACTCACCAGGGTTCCATGCGGTTTTGAATGATGAATCTAACAACTGTTTTGTGAAAAACTTTGTACTTTATAAATCACAGTGTTTAAATAAAAGAAAATAAATTAGATGATTTTATCTCAAAAGCAAACTTCTTGCCCAAGGTGAAGAGCTGCTGATGCAAGCTCTGTAATCTGCACCAGAAACATAGCACCCAAGTGCTATGTGGGGGAGCTAACCAGCTGTTAGCTGGCCACATGTGGTGACCCAAGAATCCTCAGATCACACTCATAACCCATCACTTTGAAACACAGGTTAATTCCATTCACACACACAAAAAAAAAATATCAAACATGTTTCAATGAGTAATCCTGTATAATGCTCATCTGTCACACAGAGACTGGAAAAGAGTTAAATGCTTATTTAAAATCATATAGATTAGTTTCTCAACCAGCTATGGAATTTTTAGGATGTGATTAGTTCTGTTTCTAAAATAAGACAAACCAAAGGATCTGGTATTATGGGGGTTTGTCTCATGAATGAGAACTGCACACTGTTGGATTATTCCACTTTCTCTACTTGGACAGTTTCAGGTATTAGGAAACATACCATGTTCTACTCACTACTGTTTTATAACTCTAACACAGTAACTTAGCAATGTTACTGTGTTAGAGTTATAAAAAAAAATGCTAGAACTTCTACATTAAAAAATAGGAATTTCCTATAAAAACAATGTGATTGTAACAAATTGGCGTTTTGATCGCCTATTCAAGTTCAGCATATAATATAGCAATTCATTTTGGCTTCTACATTCAAATTTATACATCTTAGTAATTGTGGTTCCTAGCTCTTATTTAACATAAGTGCTCAGTAAAGCTGAATGACTTCTAAAAGAAATCATTCCTTTTTCCTCCTCCTTATTTATAACTCTCTAATCTCCAGGGGAGATAAACACTATTTTCAAGATAAAATTATAAAATTGCCATGTGGAAACAGATTAGTGAAGAGGAAATATGATTCTGCTGTTTGTATTATTTCAATTTTGTTGAGGAATGATTTAAAATACTAAATTATTCATCATTATTCACAATATGGTTACTGTTTTTTTTTTTTTTTAAACTTGACTCACAATATCTTTCCAGTGTATTTTAAGATCAAATAAACGTGAAAACTAAGTGTTTTAATATGGTTGGTGTTATTACACAATATGAATTTAAAAGATTACTTATGCCAATTATGATTTTAAACTTATTAAGAGCAATTATAATGGGCCTATATAGACTCTTAGCATTTATCATGCTCCGTATTTCTATATACATGTCTAAGAAAATTTACTTTAGGTCTTACCATGTCTAAAGCTAATTGACTTGAAAAGCTTTGAAAATATTATAAAATGAAGAAACATATAGGTCTATATAATTATTTTCATTTTAATTCTTTTCCATTGCTGGCACTATGGCTAAAAATGACTACTCTTTACAGCTCTTTAATAAAATTTAAAAACATATTGTACTATTTTTATAAACTGTATTTTAAATACATGAATCATGAATCTTTTCATAAGTAAATATCCTCTAAAGATGGCTGACAGCAGAATCAAAGTAGATAAGAAAATAAAACAGCAATATATGGAGCGGTTTAATAAAGTACAGTTTGGCTCCTGTGTGGCTGTCAACATTAGCAAAAAGAGAGTGGGAAGAAATGTTAATGTAAGAAGCCATAAAGAAAACAGTCATGGATGATTAGAAATTAAAACTCAGGAGTTTATCATTTTATTGGAATTACTTGTGCCAGCCTGGCACTTGAGTGAATAATAAATTTCCCATCTGCTACCAAATGATACCTTAGTGAATGTAATATTCTATTGCATGCAATTACAATAATTCGACTTAAATACTCAATTCAAAAGTACTGGCCAATATTATTTATATATCTTCATTTTGTTGTTTGTTTTTAAGGGAGAATTCTACTCAAAGTTTTCCAAAATGATTATGATTAGATCATATTTATGAAATTAACTTTTAAAAAGTGATACAAATCCTGTCAGTGACATGTATTTTTCTTTGATGCCTGATCCATTCCTTATGAATAAATTATCTAATTGTTAGTTTATGTAAAGCAATCTGAAATGTTAAAAATGTATATAAATATAATTTTCTCTGAGGAAGATGATACTTTCATAAGAGTTTTATTTTCATAAAAGTATTAGAAAAACAACTTTGGAAGGGAAATATTAATTTATAGATAGTTGTACTTTAAAAATAGTATCTTCAAATTGACTTCTCATAGATTTCCTTAACATGTATTAACTTAATTCAAATCAAAAGCCAAAATGAATTTGTCATATTTCATGATTCCAGGTTATGAATATTTTATCACTGCACCTAGTTTACATCACTTAGTCATATAAAAAGCAATACAGTATGAATCTGTCTGCAGACTACATTCTACCATCTGGATACCTAAGAGTTATTAAATTTCCTGAATAATTCACATTTCGTTTACTGAGAAGTGGGATGGGGGATACAGAAATAGAAGGAACAGTTTAGCAATTTATAATATAACACAGGGAGAGATAAGATTGTTTGCTCAAAATTAGGTAGGACTACTTAATTTTATTAAGTCTTTCATAATATAACAAAATTCTATGATTCCACATTTCATAAAAAAACACAAAAACAGGGCCGGAGCAATAGCTCAGTGGGTAGGGGCATTCGCCTTGTATGCAGCCGGCCTGTGCCGGCCGGGTTCAATCCCCAGCATCCCATATGGTCCCCGAGCACTGCCAGGAGTAATTCCTGAGTGCAGAGCCAGGAGTAACCCCTGAGCGTCACTGGGTGTGACCCAAAAAGCAAAAAAAAAAAAAAAACACAAAACAGCCTACAAGGAATATAGCTAATTATTTAATAAATATTTAAACAGAAATAATTTAAACTATATATATATATGCATATATCTGTGTGCATATATGGGTTTACATATAAATATGTATGTTATAAATATATATATATATATATATATATATATATATATATCTTAAAATGGAAGGACAAAGCTTTTTCCTTCACCCCCCATCCTCATGGGCATGTCATCTACTGCAGATACCTTACTACTCAAAATCATTAAATTAATATCTCTTGTCACTTGTCTCCCCATTGTTCATCGATTTGCTCGTGTGGGCTCCAGGAACTTCTCCATCCATTGGGAATGAGGTCCATTATTGTTACTGTTTTTGGCATATTGAATACACCACGGGTAGCTTGCCAGGCTCTGGTGTGGCTCTGGGTTCATTCCAGGGGACCCAGTCTTTTTTCTGTGTCAGACCATCAACCATCCAGGGCCCACGAGGCAGAGCCCTGGAATGTAGACAAGCTTGTCCCTGTATGCCACTTGCTGATGCAGTCAGGCACCGCAGTTTGTCTGCAACACCTCAAGACCACAGGTAAGGCAGGTAAATTAATATCAAGGTTATTTTGTTTCTTAACAAACTACTTCCCTAATCTGATATTCTATTTCCTACTTTTCCTACTATTTCAATTTGCTAAAACATGAAAACAGAAGAGTTCAGAAATTGTCAATTTCTAATAATCTGCAATTCTTTTCTTTGTGTGTGTATTGTTGGGGTATCATTGTGTGTGTATTGTTGGGGTACACCCAGTAATAATCAGGGTTTACTCTAGGTTCTGTGCTCACATATCACTCCTGAGCTTCGGGACCTTCTGTGGTGTCAAAAATTGAAGCCTGACTGCCTCTGTGTAAAGTAAGCAACTAACTGCAGTTCTATATAAAATTTTAAGAACAGAAAGAAAAGATGATCACATAGATTACAAGTATAGATAGACATAAATATATTGACAGTCAAATAAGCCATTTGATATCATTTAAAGGATATTTTTTAGTTTAAAAGTGCTTTCAGTATTATAATTCATTCCTTAAAGAAAGCACTGCAGACTTTTTTAACTCTTAAGGAAAAATGTGAAACATTACAGAGCTTAATGACAATGATGGGGGGAAAGAGACACTCTGGATGAAAACTGGATGTTGAAAGGAGTAAGTTGATATGGATTATACCCTTTTAGTAACAGCATTGAAAATCACAGTGCCTCCAAGACAAAGGTAAAAAGTGCCTGCCATAGAGACAGGCAGGGGAGCAAGGGTGACCTGTTTGAATAAAAGGAAATTTTGGTGAAGGGATTTGTGCAAGAACATGGTGCCTTATCATTCACAGGGGAGAGAGAGAGGGAGTGGGGAGCTGGAAGAGGGGCAGTGGCGAGGGAGGAGGTAAAGAAGAAAGTGAGGGAGAGGACTCTAGGATCCTTTTTGCTCAGGGGGCTCAAGTTGAGTCCCTGGCACACCAACATAATGCCATGAATAACACAGAAACAACCACTGAACATCTCAAGATGTTTCCCGCCTGCACATCTGCAAAAAGCTCACATTTACCAGGCCATGCAGTGGTATAGGAAAAAAAATCATTTAAAGAGGTAGATTGTACTTTCTCTCTAAATTTTGACTCCTGCTTAACATGTATTAAGGTCTATTTATTTATAATTATATTGACCAGTTAGGGATTTAGTTTGTTTTAAAGAAACTAAATAGCACCAGAATATGGGTGGGAGATGTGGTCCAAGGGGTAAAATATATGCCTTGAATGGTCAGATCTTGAGTTCAATCCTATGCACTGCATGACTCGCCAAGCAAAACTAGATGTGGCACCACAACTGTAATAAACAAATAAAAATATATTTCAATAATTGAATACGTTTCCCACATCCAGACTTCCCTCTCATCAAAACTCCACCCCGCAGACCAGACTATCACAGCCCGGCTCACGTGGCCCTGTGTTCATCAATAAATGCTTTATTTAGAGGTGACTACAAGAGTATGCCACCCGCACGGCAAGCCTGGCAAGCTGCTCGTGTCATAATTGATATGCCAAATACCAGTAACATTTATATTAGGTCATTCCCATGACCTAATATGATTGTTTGAGGCTCTTTATGTTCCTGGAGCAAGTGGATGCCTTTGGGTTCCTACTAGCATGAGACAGGACATATGGAGATATTACTGGTGCCCACTCTAGCAAATAGACGATGAACGGGAAAATAGTGATAGCGGATTGAATACGTTATAAACAAAAACAGCATTAAATTCAAAAGTGCTATAGTTTGTTGCTGTTATTATTATTTTAAATTGAAACATCTAAATATAAGCTGAGAATCTGCATCTGTACTGTAAGAGAAGCAAAATGTCAGATGATATCAGGAAAAGGTTTGAATTTCCAAATTCTCTTATCCAGTCACAGGGCCTCTATTTTCCACATCCGGACTTCCCTCTTGTCAGAACTCCACCCAGCAGACCAGCCTACCACAGCCCGGCTTCAATAAACGCTGGATTTAGAGATGACTACAAGAGTATGCTACCCAGACGGCAGAGCCTGGCAAGCTACCCGTGTCGTATTTGATATGCCAAATACCAGTAACAATTTTAGACCTCATTCCCATGAGCTCATGGAATGGTTTGAGGCTCTTTATATTCCTGAAGCAAGCAGATGCCCTTGGGCTCTACTAGCATGAGACAGGTCATATGGAGATGTTACTGGTGCCCGCTCGAGCCAATCAATGATGAACGGGGAAGACAGTGATACAGTGAAATAGAAGTTCAAGTTGGGTAATTAAAAACTTGAAATTCAGGGAATGGAAGAGATTTATTGGGGGTGCATATTTAGGAGATTGACAAAAAGCAGAGGCTGAAAATTTGGTCTTATAATCATCTCACTTCTTTTTTTTTTCTTTTGAGTCACACTCGGCAATGCTCAGGGGTTACTCCTGGCTCTGCACTCAGGAATTACTCATGGGGGTGCTCGGGAACCATATGGGATGCCAGGGATCAAACTCCGGGTTGTCCGCCCACAAGGCAAATGCCCTACCTGATGGAGTATTGCTTCGGTCCCAATCCATCTCCATTCTTATTTTCTAATTACCCCCCCATTTTTTTTTCTTTGCTAGAACATTTTAGACACTTGTGGATGGGAATAAAGTGCAAATAACATTTAATGTAGCCTGAGAGCCATAATTTCTGAATTTAAAAAAAGCTACTTAATTTTGAATGAGATACATGTTTAAGTTTACACTGCACTTTTCCTTTGTCTGAACAGTCCTGCCTATGCCATACTGACCCTGAGCAACAATAAGACAAGGCGAATTGAGAAATATTCAGGAAGCAAAAGAATCAGATGGGGAGTAGAGAGCAAGTCTAGGGGTACTTTGAGAAAGGGAGATTTTGTACCCAATTAGGGAGTTATTCTAAAAGTTATTCCTGCATAATATATTGTGCCAGAGACTGTCAGAATAGGAATGGATGCTTAATATTTTTAAAATTATCTCAAAAAGCTACAGGCACGGAGTATATTATTGGCGGTTTTACAATTTTATGATGGAAATAATGCTCTTTATTCTGCATAGGGGAAACAGATTCCCTTGAGTGAGACTGTTTTGCCGTATGCTGCTAAATCCTGAATATTATTTGTAATTCTTTACAATGTATTAAGACTGAATGAGCCTTATGAGACTATTTAATGCAACTTAGTCATTTTAAAATTAATGACATTTGAGGGATGGTGAAGCAAAAGGCATTTACCTGAGGCCAAGGTTGGAATTAGAATGCATGGCTCCTCACTCTGATATTTATTTTTAGAAACAAAAATTAATACAGAAGTCCACAGAATAATATTCTGACAATTTAAGTATATTTTGAATAATTAACTACAGAATCTTTGGAAGAGATATTCTCTCTTGCTGATTTCCATATCGATGAATAGCTTATGTTATAGTTACAATGTTTGTTTCCACATTCATTCTACATCTTACGTTTTTTTGTGGTGTACATGTTTCCCACTAGTATTTAAAAATTTTAATCTACCTCTATTTTGTCATCTGCATACTCACTAATAAGGAAACATTATATACTGATAAACTTTCTGTAACTGTTGTTCAGTCAACAGTATATCAAAATAAATAACTATAGTGAAATAATTATGCATACATAAAATTAACTTTTATTCTATGCTTCTAATCCTCATATTGTTTTCTAATTAATCACAATTTCTCTATACTCCTATAATTTCAAAATTTGTCCTAACACAAATTTAAATATGCATAATGAACTAAAATATTTCATAAAAAGTATAACACTTAATTTATTTCACCTCTCCATAGATATGAACTAATATTTCTATTTCTTTGAAATCTGTTTGTAATTTACTCTACAATGACAACGTATTTTGATGTTTTTTATTTCAGGATTGACCTACATTTTATTTTGTTACATATGTCATCTCTTCATTTGTCCTCATTATTTTAACTCAATAACTATTTATTTTTAATCATTATTAGTACAATGAATGGCTAGGGAGATTGCCCTGCTAGTGGTCATTTGGCTTTTGATCTCTAGCCCACTGAGCACTGTTAGAAGTGATCTTTGAACACACATTCAGGAGTAAGTCATGAGCACAATCAGATATGATTCCCCACCGTCCTAAAAATAAAAGAACAAAAGAAAGAACAGACATGGGTGTGAGTAAACAGATATAGTCTCAAAAGAGATGTCTAATCTTAAAAGTTATATTCTTGTATCTACTATACAATTACATATAATCACAATATAGGGAAAGAGAGTAAAGTAGGGAGACTGGATACAGCATTTAGTTAAAATGTGAATCTTGTCCTTTACTACCTTCTAGTGGATACAAAATCTAAGAATACATAAGCCAAAATACTTTTTTTCATAATTCATTTAAGGGCAATATTTATGAAAGTAACATCTAAGAAAGCTAGAATTTTAGTAAAAAAATATATTTTGCAATATAAAAGTATCACTTGATCACTTGACATCCCGTTATTCATTGATTTGCTCGAGCGGGCCGTAACATTTCCATTTGACCCCATCACATGCCAGTGTAGCCCAGTGGCAACTGCTTGCTTCAAGAAGAGCCTCAAATATAAATATATAATATAAATACGAATATAAATATAAAGCATACTATAAATTTGGAGGAAAATTACTGTAACAAATACCAATACAAATTCCATACAATTTAAGCAAATTTAGGACATTTATACATTAAATTACAGAGATAGCTATGAGGTCTTTGAGTCAAACTGTTCATAAATATAAATTATTTCATTTGTGTGATTATAGCAGTGCATTACAATCAGTAATTAATGATGTTATTGAAAGTACATATTTAAAATTTGTGCTTGTTTTCATATCAAGTATATTCAATTTAAATATGTATTAATTATCACACAGTGACTGAAAAATGAAAGGTGTGACTGGCATACAGGATAACCTCTATCTTTTTTTTCTTTTTGATAACACCAGCAATTCTCAGGGGTTACTCCTGGCTCTGCACTCAGAAATCACTCCTGGCGGTCTTCAGGTGACCACATGGGATGCCAGGGATAAGAACCCTGTTTAGTCGCATGCAAGGCAAACCCCCTCCCCTATGGAGTATAGCTCAGGCCCCAACCTATGTATTTCTGAATAAGTTTCCTGAATCTTCCTTCATATCTTCCTTCCTTTCTCCCTTCCTTCCTTCTTCGCTTTCTTTCTTTTTTATTAAGGCACTATGTTTTCATAGAGCCTTGCAACAAGCCAACACCCCCCCACTCCAGAGGGCCTCCATTTTCCACATCCGGACTTCCCTCTCATCAGAACTCCACCCAGCAGACCAGCCTATCACAGCCCAGCAAGTGGCTGCACGATTCATCAATAAATGCTGGATTTAGAGATGACTACAAGAGTATGCTACCTGTACGGCAGAGCCTGGCAAGCTACCCATGTTGTATTTGATATGCCAAATACCAGTAACAATTATAGACCTCATTCGAGGGATTGAGGCTCTTTATGTTCCTGGAGCAAGCAGATGCCCTTGGGCACTACTAGATGAGACAGGACATATGGAGATGTTACTGGGGCCGCCTTGAGCAAATCGATGAGAACGGGAAGACAGTGATACAGTGATGTTTTCATAGAATTATAGTAGACTTTCAGACATTAAATGCTCAAACATCAATTTTATGACCAGGATCAAGTTCTTTCTAACAATGTAAATGCTCCAGGTTCCCTCCCATCTCCCCCAACCTGCCTCCTTAACAGGCACATTTCACAGGTTATTACTATAGTCTGAGTTTCAGTTTACAGTGTTGCGGGCTCTCAAGTTTGGCTATGTACAACCTCTGCACTACTGAAGTGCCTGAGGCCCTGATGATTGTGTTCCTCTTGCTACCTGAGATCCCCTCATCCTGTTATCTTTATATACCATAGATAAGTGAGATAATCCAGTACTTGTTCTTTTTCCATTTACTTCATGTGCATATAAAGCCTTATGAATCAGTGATCGCAATGTCAGTGTTTATGGTGCATATAGTTTGACCTTTTCCCCACAAAAACTGAAAAGTGAGGCAAGCAGGTTTCTTGTGGAAAATCTCCTCAAAAACACTCCTAGGCTCTTTATCTAACATTGTAGCAACACTGACACAACAGATTTCTGACAAGACCGTAATATAATAATTTCCCCCTTTCTTCTTTTTCACAGCATGTCTTCCTCCAGGAAACCTTTCTTCTGTCCACAAGTTTTAAGAGGCTTCCAACAAACTCCTTGCAGAAAGTCTGATAGCCTTGCTATCTTATTGAAAAGGTGGTAATTTGGTTGAGTTAGCAGTCATATAAAATTTTACAATGATTTAAATCCACTCAGTTTATGTTAAATAAAGTTAGTATTATTTTGACTTGTATTTTAAAATTCCCTGATTTTAGAGGATGAAAAGGAGAGATTATTAATTTACTATGTTATTAAATAATCACATTGATATTTCTATTTTTACTGCACAGTATCCTGCCCCTTGAGGTATTGCAGGTGTGGCTGTGGTGCCCGGCTACATTGGCAGGTGGCAGACAGGAGACAGGCTTGTCTACACCCAGGGCTCTGCCCTGTGGGCCCTGGATGGTTGATGGCCTGACATAGAAAAAGACTGGATCGGGGCTGGAGAGATAGTCCAGCTGATAGGGTGTTTGCCTTTCACAGGGCCAGCCCATGCCGGCCCGTGTCCGATCCCCCGCATCCCATATGGTCCTCCAAGCACCGCCAGGAGTAATTCCCTGAGTGCAGAGCCAGGAGAAACCCCTGAGCATTGCCAGGTGTGACCCAAAAAGCAAAAAAAAAAAAGAGAGAGAGAAGAAAGACTGGGTCCCCAGGGATGAACCCAGAGCCATGGCAGAGCCTGGCAAGATACCTGTGGTGTATTTGATATGCGAAAAAAACAGTAACAATAATGGACCTCATTGGAGATGTTACTGGCTCCTGCCAGAGCAAATCAATGAAAGGAAAACAAGTGATACAAGTGATACTGCATAGTTTATGTTTTGTAGAAGTCACACAGAGTAAACTTTGTTTAGTTAGAGACACTTTATAAATGGTACTTGGGGCTGGAGCTACAGGTAGGGCATTTGCCTTGCATGCGGCCGGACCCAGATTCAATTCCTGACATCCCATATGGTCTCCTGAGCACCACCAGGGAGTAATTCCTGAGTGCAGAGCCCGGAGTAACTCCTGAGCAATGCTAGGTATGACCCAAAAAAGCAAAATTAATGAATAAATAAACACATAAATAAATAAATGGATAAATAGATAAGTAAATAAATAAATGGAACGGCTTAAAAGAAATTTTTTTAAAAGCCGAAGTGAATATTGCACAACTCCTCAGTTCTACCTGTTTTCTGTATTGCAGGTTACTTGTATCCACTTATTCTAAAGGGCATCAGCACCTTAAGACACAACATGATACTTTTACAAAATATTATTTTGCTCGAAAATTCCTGTTGCTTTCAAATTTTTATTCCTGTTGATTTTCAAATTGTAATAAATGCAGGAAACTATAAGCAGAATAATTACTTTTTACTGTTACTGCAAGCTTATGTATATATTTATATCACTATGTATGCTAAATAATTCTTTAATATCTCATTAAAATTATCCAGAAAAACAGCTATAAAGTAGCTGATAGTACCCACAACTTGTTTCTATTTTATGTAAATAGTCTACAAGCTAAAAAAAAAAGAACTACTAAGGGCTGATATTTAATTATTTTACATACCATTTTGTTACATTTAAAACAGAAATAGGCAATATTACCTCTACTAGTTAAACTGCAAAAATAGTATAATTTTTTCGAAAATTAGAAATTTACAAGCACAATATTCAAAGCCACAATGTGGGCTATGATTACCTTAACATTTAAGTATTTTGGTTTTAATTAATAGTATTATTTCTTTCTAATAAAAACATAGAACTGGGACTATAGATGGCTGTGTGACTAAAAATTTCTGTATCTTGGAAATGAAGGAGGAAGCCCTCAGTTTCCCCTTGCCGACCTGAGAGAAGTCTCAGTTTCCCCTTGCCAACCTAAGAGAAGCCCACAGTTTCTCCTTGTCAGCAGCTCCAGTTCTCCATTAACCTACCCCTCCTCATCCTAAGGCCCTATCTCTAACATTCCCGACTTTCCCAGAACCATACAATTCTCTTTGGAAACAGGAGTCACAAGACTAAGATAGCAAACAATAAATACTTAGGCAGATAGCCAGAAGACCCAAACCAGCCAGACCACCCCTGAAGATTTCTGGCATTCTCTGTAATACTTGGTTTATAACAATGCAGGAGGCCGTTAAACGGGCAAACACAAAATCACTTACTTTAACTTAGTCCCATACTAAGTTCCTCCCGCAAGGGGAGTTCCTTTCCTCTCTCCTCTACTTTCCAATAAACTTTTCTACTTTCTAATTCTGAGTCTGAGCATCTTTATTATTCAATATTTTCATTCTTGAAAATATTGAAGAACCTGAGAATCGCGATCGAACAGAGACCTGCCGCCGCTGCTTCTGCCTCGCCTGCATCGGAAAGGGCTGTCTAATTAGCTGACTACATGACAGCAGATAGAATTTTTGAAAACCATTTTCATAAATAGTTTTATTTTGTTGCATCTTAATTCTCTTCCTTTGGATACAAAGCAGCTCCAAGAAATGAATGGCTTACCAGTTAACAGTAAGTGCTCATGTTCAAATTCAGTATATTTTTTTCTAGTGTAAATGATTGTATAGTAATCATTACCGATATCACCAACTTCCTCTGAAACAGATGCTCTAAGATGAATTTTCTAAATTAAGATCATAGAGGGTTGCTCACTAAAAGTTAACATTCCATATGTTCCACAATTTTTTTAATCCTAGGCTTTTTCCCCCCAGAGAAATAGAACAAACATCTGTGCCCTTTATCAGCCAATGACATAAATGTGATTTTGGATTCTGTTTTATACTTCAGAAGTAGGCAGATGAGGAGAGGTGCCTTGGCAAAAGATGTCTAGGGACCTAATGAAACTATGAGATAATCTAAGGAATTACATCATTGGCCCTAAAGTAACAAAAAGCATTAAGGTTAGATCCACTTTCTGGGAACAGGAGTCATGGCCTGAAAAGATTCCAAATAACACCAGTGACATCCCAGAGAAACTGAATAAACTCCTCTCTGAAAGAAGCTCCAGCAGTAAAAAGTTGTGTTAACTTTTTTTAGCAACTGTAATGCGTTCTTTTGTTCATCTCATTTTACCTAGATAGCACCCTCTGCAGGTTTTGGGTTCCTGGTTGTCTCCTTCCTTTTATTCCTAAATCCTATGCAATGAATGTGAACTGTCTTTGTAATGTAAACCATGCAAACTTTAAGCTGGATTGCCCTTTGGGACAATGGGATAGGAGAGTTGGAATCCTTGTGGAGGTGGTCAGTCAGCTCAAGTCAGTCAGCTCAGTTCAGTCAGCTCCAGGTCAGTCAGCTCAAGTCAGTCAGCTCAGGTCAATCAGCTTAGGCAGTCAGCTCAGGTCAATCAGCTCTGTTCAGTTAGCTGAGGTCAGTCAGCTGCCAAGATGAGAGCTGCTGCTACCCTCCGGCTGGTGATCATTAAAAATATTAATGGATATACCCCGTGTTCCTGGTGTCTCATCTCTGCACCTCCTAACCAACAGGACATTCCTGCTTCAGAGGCTGCCATTTTTTCTTTCCCACTTCACTTAAATCACCTAGAACACCTCAAAGTGAGTGCAAGGAAAGGCTTTTCTGTAAATATTATCTTTATTCATTTCAACTATATTAGATTTTGGTTTATTGTTCTCTCGGAATAGGGTTACTTGTCTTAACAGGACTTAGAATATACAAAACAATGTATCTCTTGGGGATGTTAAATGATATTTAAGCTCATTTTCTCTGAAGTCCAGCAGAATATCAAATGCCCATTCAAAAAAGACAAGAGATCTTACTTCCATTGTTTTTACAAGTTATATTTCTATTGTCATTATTCAGATTATATATTAAATTGATTTCTAATGTTTGTACTGAGTGAATAGCTCATAACATTGCGTGGTTCAGAATTATTTTTTACAAGGTACACATTTGAGGTTACTAAAACACGCATTAGCACAGTCATACACAGATGCCAGGAAACTGCCAGTAAATGGCCATTATCTTTTGAATCCTCACCAACTCCACAAAGCAAGAAGTATGAGATATTGGGGAGAATGGCTGCAAATTCTTGTTATCTCTGCTTGTTTTTTTTTTCTTTCCTTAAAAAACAGGAAACGAGTAGGTCCTCTTTAAAGGTTTTGTAGAATTCACTGGTGAACCCATCTGGACCTGGGCTTTTGTGTTTGGGGAGACTTTTTAATACCGATTCTATCTCCTCAATGGAGATAGGTTTGTTGAGGTATTCCAAATCTTCTTGTTGCAGACTTGGGAAGCTATAGGAATTCAGGAATTTGTCCATTTCTTCTAGGTTCTCTTGTTTTGTGGCATACAGGCTCTCATAGTAATCTCTGATGATCTTTTGAATTTCTGTGGTTTCTGTTGTGATGTCCCCGTTTTCATTTCTGATTCTATTTATTTGGGTTCTCTCTTTTCCTTTTCTTACAAGTCTTGCAAGTGGTGTGTCAATCTTGTTTATTTTTTTCAAAGAACCAGCTTTTGGTTTTCGTTGATCTTCTGGATTGTTTTTTGACATTCCATCTCATTAATTTCTGCTCTAAGTTTTATTATTTCTTTCTTTCTGCTTGGGTTGGGCTCCTTTTGTTGATCACTCTCTAAGATCTTAAGTTGTGAAGTCAGTCTGTTTGTGATTGCCTTTTCTTCTTTTCTGATGAATGGTTGAAGAGCTATGAACTTGCCTCTTAACACTGCTTTTGCTGTATCCCACAAGTTCTGGTAATTCGTGTCTTCAGTCTCATTTGTTTCCAGGAATCTGTGGATTTCCTCTTTGATTTATTTTATGACTTGCTGTTTGTTCAGCAGTGAGCTGTTCAGTTTCCAGGTACTTGGTATTGGTCTCCGTTTTTTTTTTGTACAATTAACTTCTATTTTTAGTGCATCATGATCTGAAAAATCTGGAAACAACCTAAATGCCCGAGAACAGAGGACTGGCTAAAGAAACTATGGTTCATCTACACTATGGAATCCTATGCAGCTATCAGAAAACGAAATTATGAAATTTACCTGCAAATGGATGGACATGGAGACTATCATGCTGAGTGAAATTAGTCTGAAGGAAAAGGACAGATATAGAATGACTGCATTCATTAATAGGATATAAACAGATACCAGTGTTTTACTAAATGTGGGAAATGGTAATGGCAGATTAAAACTCACCATTGAATATACGCAAAGAGACTTAAGCGATAAACTCTAAATATCTGCAGGGCTAGCCACAATGTGTAAAATAAGAGGGAGAGAGATGCAGAGACAGAGAAAGAGAGACAGAGAGAGAAAGAGAAAACAGGTTTACCTGATATTGAGGCAGCCTGGGGGGGTGGGCGGGAGGGGGTGGGTACATTGGTGGTGGAAATGGGGCACTGGTGGAGGGATGGGTGCTGGAATACTGTATTATCAAGAACCAATTATGAACACCTTTGTAATTGTATGTCTCACTGAGGTATACTAAAAAATTAAAAAAAAAACAACAAAGGATACTCAAAATTGGACAGGAATGAAAAAAAGACTCTGTCAGTTACTCTGGATTAGGAAAAGATTCTTTTTAAAAACACATACGGAGACAACTTCTATAAACAAGGTGTCTCTGCTATCTAAAAACATGCACCTGAAATTGATAAATGGCTCATGTGCAAGTCTTTTGGAGAAGAGGCCCTTTTTAAGATTCTAAAGAGACTCTCAAACGTATCTGTGTAGTCAATTCAGAGGTAGTAACCTACTAATCATTTTATTTTTATTTATTTATTTGTTTATTTTTGCTCTTTTGGGTCACACCCAGCAATACACAGGGTCCCTCCCTGGCTCTGCACTCAGGAAGTACTCCTGCCGGTGCTCGAGGGGACTAGGATGGGATGCCAGGGTTCGTACCCAGGTTGGCCAAGTGTAAGGCAAACCCCCTACCCGTGTGCTATGGTTTCAGCACCCCCTACTAATCATTTTAATTGATGGGCAAAATATTAAATATTTTTCTTACTAGTATTGTGATAGTCAAAATTACTTTAAAAGTAAAAAAAAATGTCATTCCTTTTTTTTTTTTTTTTCTGGGAGGGTAGTGATGTCTGTCTGCTCAGGGCTTTTTCCAGCCTCTGCAATCCGCAATCTCGAATCACTTCTGCTGGAGCTTCCAGGAACTTTCCTGGGTTGCTAGAGATCAAAGTCTAGTTAGTCACTGGCTAGGCAAGTTGCTTATCCTCTGTACTATTTCTTGGGCTAGAGATTACATGAATTGCTTAAGAAGATGCTTATAAATTTTGCGTCCTAATGCAACTGTCAATAACGTTAACAACCTGCCACACAAATATGTCTTAATTGCCTGCTCATCTAAAATCTTTAAAAGCATTAACCTGACAGGAAGGTACTCTATGACATTCAAAGGCAGAATTACAGAAATCAGCAAGCAGTATAAATTACTGAACATTTTTGTACGATGCTCTACTCCTGAGTTTGCGTCCATAAAATGACCTTCAGAGAGCTACCAAGTCATCTAAAATGCACAGTTTAATATTAAGTGAATAAAATGTTTATCACATCAGTGTCTGTATAATAAACACCCACTCTCTTGTTGAAATTTTTTTTCTTTCTTTTTATATTTTTGCATGTTTTCAGAGATGTTGAAAACACACTGGAGAGAAATTCTATAACTATAGCTTTGGCAGTTGAAATAAATAGCCTTTCTAAAAAGAAATGAAACATTATCTGTACAATCAAAGAAAAGCACTCTATACGAAGAACAAGGTTTTCTCCAAAGTTCTGTGATGATACCCACCACACTGCACTGTAGAATAATGAGGTAACTGCTGGCAGTAATATTTTACAAATTTGATTATCATAATTAAAGTAAAATTTATAAGCCTGACTTAAATATTTTTCCCTTTCATTTTTATTTACAATCAATCATAAGGATCTGCAGCACAGCACTTTGATCCATTCTTCACTTTTGAGTGATGACTTTAATTATTTTTAAAGGATTGGTTAGGAGAATGTTTCAGTTAAAATTATATTAAGATGGAAATAAGAAGATATCAACTCAGAGCATAATGAAGTGACTTGAGTCAGGAGATAATGACTTTGGTTCTGATATACAATTGACTTACACTGAACACTATCTTACAAAATATTTCTGCATCTTCTAATAAAACTATTTTATAATCTTGCTATGGTGGTGTTTTTATTTTCTTAGTTTCTATTTTACAACTATTCAGTGAAGGCACTAAATTAATTTCAAAATTAATATTTACTACTGAAACGTGTAAATTCACAGATTGTATTATGGCTTACATATAGTTCCTTCACACACAAATCCTCAAACCTGGTGAAATTTCCACGTGAGCATCGATTAGTAATGTGAAAAGAAATATGGAGATTTTGTAATGATTAATTGCCTAATATGTCAGAAACATTATACATGTTCCTAAGGTATTATGCTGCCTTACATTTTCCATTAGTAAAATTAAACACATACATCAGTGTATACTACATGCTAATCATTTCACCATATTTCAACTAATAATACCTATGTAGATATAAAGTTATCTTCTCCATTCACTTGCTACCCAGGAGGATTTTACTGAAATAATTTGGCTATGATGTCTACCTTGAAATGCATATTTAAAACAATTTCTTTTGGGGGTATTTGGGGTGTGGGGAGAGGTGATTCAACTAGCTATGCTCAGGGCTTACTCCTAATATGCACTCAGCAGGAGTGCTAAATTTGCTATATTTGTAAAAGACAAATATAATATTTGTGTGTATTAATGACACTGAAAGTTAAAATGAATCTGCTTCAAATTAGAAAACCAACAAATGGGTGAAAGATTTAATTCACAATAAAATATTTTATTTACTAATTTATAGCAAATTTACTAGAAATTCAAAATGGCAAGGGAAGGGAATTATTCTCTTTTAAAAATGGATAGATCACAGATATAGTAATAACACTCAGACTTTATATATTCTAACTTTATAAAGTCAAGTGTACCTATTCTAAAATATTTTGTGGGACTTACAAATGTACAGTACATTTGTAAGTCACACATATATACATATATATATATAATATTACTACTGTACATTTGTAATTTCTACAAATATATATATATATATATATATATATATCACCTGATCACTTGACATCCCGTTAAACATTGATTTGCTCGAGCGGACACCAGTAACATTTCCATTTGACTCTATTACATGCCAGTGTAGCCCAATGGCATCTGGTTGCTTCAGGAATATGAAGAGCCTCAAACTGTTCGTTCATGGTCTTGACAAAGAAGTATGACCATCTTGTAGGTAGGCGGCCACGTGATCTTTTGACATCCAGTGGGATCCAGTCGGTAAAGGCTCTAGTCCAGCAGTTGTCTCCAAATCGCATTATATGTCCAGCCCATCTGATTTTGATGCCTTGGCAAACGAGACAGCGTCTCTGACTCTGGAACAGCAACGGAGGTCAGAGCTCCGGATTGCTTCTTTCACTTGAGTGAGGCGTGATAATCCAAGCACAGCTCTTTTCGATTCCTCTTTGGGGAGACCCAAATAGCATTCTCATCTTGTTTTCTTAGGCCTAGCCCAGGTTTCCGAGGCATATGTTAATGTAGGGAGAATGGTGGAGTGATGAAATGTGCCGGAGCCAGAGGTTCTTTGTCTTTTTAGCTATTTTTTCGATGCTTTTGAAGGCATTCCATGCTGCTCTCTTCCTCCTGCGCAGCTCAAGTTTTAGGTCATTCGTTATGTTGACTTCTCGACCTAGGTACACATAACTGCTGCATTCAGAGATGTCTGTTCCATTGAGAGTGAATGGGGCCTCTGGAACTAGTTCATTTCTCATGAACATAGTTTTGTTGAGATTCAGCTGTAGACCTATCTTTCCACATTCTCTGTCAAAGTCAGCCAGCATTTGTGCCGCTTGGCTGATGTTTGGTGTTATTAGAACAATGTCATCAGTGAAGCAGATCTTCTAATAAAATTTATATATATATATATTTATATATATTTATATATATATTACTGTCTGAATTTATATATTATATTTTAATTATATATAATTAATATATATTATAAACTATATATCTGAGTAATATATATATTGCTCAGAAGGTAATATATATAAATATATACATATATATGAATAAATATTAGAAAAAGAAATAGTGGGGTAATTATTTTTGCAATAGACCCCAGTGCCCTCTCAATATACTACAGTTATAGTAACAGACCATCTAAACTGAGAGAGTAAACTGAAATACTGGTCACAGGAGCATCTTCCCAATGTTAAGACTATATAAGGAAAAGGCCATTATACAAGCTCAGCTTTGAGAGATTGTCAAAACTTTACTCAACATAGCTCACATTTCAAGAGTTTTGCTTTCCTGTTTGATGACAATGAAGCTGTTTGGTCATTAACTGAAAACAGAGGCTACTAGAAAATTACTGGTTTCAGCAATAAAACAGAGAGAAAAAAATGAAGCTCCTTCTCTGTGACAAAACTCACTGTGTTATAGGAAAAATATATAGTATATGACCCACCCATGCTCTAGAATTCAAAACAATTTGCTGATGCTGTTGAAAAGGATATAGTGGTATGACCTCTCTGCCTTCTTATAAGACACAAGTACATTGTGAGGCAGAACAAATCGAGAGGCTGGCTCAAAAGAAACAGGGCAAAGGCCATGGTCCTCCAGCATATAAAACTTGACCAAGCTACCACAGTTTAAAACTGTAGCTAGCAGAAAGGACATAGTGACAAACTAACTTAAAGAAGATCTAAGACAGGTTTTCTGACTGAAAAACTATACAAAACCAAAAATGAAGGTGGTTGAAAAGAACACCAAAAGTGCTGGAAATAGTGGAAAAGAAAGACAGAAAGATCAAGTTGCCATAAAAATTAGGTCTGCCAAATAGTAATAGAGAAGTATTCTATTCAAGGAAGACTCCATAGGTATCATACAGTGCCATGAAGCAAACAATCAAGAAGCATGCACATGGTTATACATGTTTGCAGAAGTATCTGTCAAATACTGGTATACTGTCTTCAGTGCTTGCTTTAATAATATGGCTGGAAAAGTTGTCTCATGTGTATATGTGATTTTGTGTGTATATGTGTTTGAAACATGATATGGCATTAAAATAATCAATCATACTTAACACTTTTAAGTCCTTGTTATTTAAAGTTCAGAACGATCCTATGAAGTGTATAAACGATTAAAATGTCATCCAGAACAGTTTGATATACCCATAGTTATAGTACAACAGGGACAGGAATTAGTACCAGAGTTAAGGAGCTTATCCTGCACAAGGCATACGGTGATTGGATTACTGGCACCACATATGATCTTCTGAGCACCACCATGAATGGTCCCTGACCAGAGCCAAAATAAGTTCTATGTGTAGAGAGGTATGATTCCCAAACAAAGCAAAAAAATATTTGAATGTCTGACTTCATTTCCTTGATGTGTTAGTGTAATAAATTAAAATCATGGTATACCAGATTATATCACATTCCTAGTACATGAAACTTATATTTTCATTATTACATTCTAATTACTTTTATTGTATAATATTACCTAGTACAATTGGAGGACATCCCCAGGTATAAGTATAATAACCTCTGGCATGTCATTAACTAATTAAATGGGAATCAAAAATACCCTATGTCTTCTTTGCTTATGGATGAAAGGGTCATGATAGTAATGTTACTCACGTCAATCATATTCCCATCAGTACCACTTGCATTTTTGCTTTTGGAAGATAACTAACATAATAAGTATCAGGGATACAGTGAGACCTCAATCAAGAAGGAATGGAAACCATCCAACTCCCTCACAACACTTTCACACATTTTATAAGAAAAGTTGATGAGGATGTCATATAGTCAAAAAAAATACAAAAGGAACTAATAGAGACACATATTTCTATATCTTTAATTGTAAGTATAAACTTCAAAATCTATTTGTTCACATTTTCATTGTGTCCAGAATTTCTAAAATGTTGTTTCAGTTAAAGCTCGTTTTGAAATTCCAAATAATGTACCATCATTAACACTGTAATAAACCTGACATTTATCTGGCAGTCTCATGCATTAAGTTCTATAGTGCCAGTTCCTAGTCTAGATCCTGCTTCTCTACTCACATATAAACCATTTTCTCTATTATTTGTATGGATGCTCAATGGTATAACAAATAAAACAGGGGCCGGAGCGATTGTCCAGCAGGTAGGGCGTTTGCCTTGCAAGTAGCCGACCCAGGTTAAATCCCTGCATCCCCTATGTCCCCTTAGGAGTCCCAGGAGTAATTCCTGAGTGGAGAGCCAGGGGTAACCCCTGAGCATCACCGGGTGTGACCCAAAAATTTTTAAAAAAAAATAAATAGAACAAAACTCCTTATATTCTCAATCTCTTGAAGGATTTATTTTTTTCATTTTTTATTTGTGGGGGAGGTGGTTTAGGCCTTACTTGGTGGTGCTCAAAGACTACTCAGCGCTCTGTACTCGGGTGCCATTACTAGAGGTGCTTGGAATATGAGGTGCCAGGAAAGAACTGGGGATCAAACTAGGGCTTGGCTGAATCAAGGCATGTCACCAACCCCCCATACTGTTAGTCCAGACCTCCATTTATGCAACTTAGTAGTTTAACAATGATTGTGTATTTTTTTTGTTTTTGCCATTGGCCTCACTTAATTTCATGCTATTCTCTGCAAGCTCTATACTTGCAGCTGGACTCATCTGTAACTTTGGTTTCTGGTTCTGTTAACAAACTTATTAATATAGAACACTTCAAAAAGTTTAGACAGAAATCCCATTCATTTACCTAGTCCTCACTTCAGTAGCATTTCTACTTTGACATTTCAGTGAGCCATTCTAAACCTTATTTATTTTGTGGGCCAAACCCAGTGGTGTTCAGAGATCACGCCAGGTTCTGAGCTTGGGATTACTCCTGGCAGTGCTTGGGGACTCTATGTGCCAGGTGTCTGTTAGCTGTATGCAGGGAGACCCAACGGTTATTCTCACCACTTTTATTACCTGGCGTTGATTTGACTCTTAAGCACTACCTTCCTTGCTTAAAATTTTGTTTCTATTTTGAGAGCTCAAGGGAAATTTCCTCCACCATTATGAGTTCTCCTGAGAATTATCAGAGAGTATCATTAGACAAATAAGTATGAGAAAAATACCACATTTAATACATTTAATAACAAAAGAATTCATATGGATTCAAATCCTGAATTCATTTTTTAAAAATATTTTATTATTCCACCGTGAGATATACAATTACAAAGGAGTTCATGTTTGGGTTTTGGTCATACAGTGCTCCAGCACCCATCCCTCCACCAGTGCCCATCTCCCACCTCCATGTCCCCAATTCCCTCACCCCTCCCCTACACTGCCTCTATGGCAGGTTCTTTATCTCTATTATCTCTTTCTCTTTCTCTCTTCCTTCTCTTACACATTGTAGTTTGCAATACATACATTAAGAGGTTACCATGTATATTTTTTGCCTATAGTCAATGCTCAGTTCTAGGCTGGTATCACTTTTGACAATTATTAGCACACTGTTCCCTTCTCTGTCTTACCTAACCTCTGACTCCCACAAGTTTGAGGTAGATTCCACCTTTTAAAAAATATTTTATTATACCACTGTGATATATACAATTACACATATGTTCATGTTTGGGTTTCAGTCATACAGTGTTCCAGAACCCATCACCACATCAGTACCAATTCCCACCTCCAATGTCCCCAATTCCTGCCCCCTCCACTAGCCTGCGTCCATGGAAGGTTCTTTATCTCTTCTCTCTCTCACTCTCTCTCTTTCTCTCTTCATTTACATGTAGAATAAACCAGAGATTTAAATCCTATGCTATCGTATCTGTGGCATTAAGAAGCAACAGAATGTTCATTAAGGAAATGAGGTATGGGTTCTTAAGAAAAAATATTATCTCTGGATTATTTGTACTATCATTTCAGTGGTTTCTCTTAAAATGTTTGCTTCTACGAGATATCTCTAAATCTAGGTAAAAAGAAAAACATTTTCTTCCAAGCCCATCAAGGCCCACAGATCTTAATTTGACCTTAGTTCAAATTCAAGGTGACAAATATAGGGTAAATGTATTCTTCTAGAGCTATTTTTGAGATCTTACAAAAGCCTATTTCACTCTTTTTGCAGAGCCCAATTCCATGCTATTCTATCATAGGTATTACGTCTAGAGCACTTTACCATCTTCTATCTAATATTTTCTATTCATTGTGGCTAGTCTTTGAAGTTACTCCCTCCTCTGTTATGCTTGACCTAATGGTCTATAATTCAAGCAATGCCCTTGAATGTCTTCAATTATCTTGGCTCTTGTCTCTCCATCAAACCCATCTGACACACATCCAACTCTGGATCAATTCCAATCTCTGCCTCTTAGCGTCTGTTCTATTTGCCGTGGAGAGCTGAAGTGGCAAGACAGTGGGGTATAAAGATAATACTTCAATATCAGTTATGCCACTATAAGCTCAATGATGCCTCTCTAGCAGCATCTGGTCCTTTAATGTTTCACGGTTATCCTAGTCCCTTCTGTTTGTCAGTAAGAATTCAAGAAATTTACTTTTTAATTTCTCTCTACTCTTATGCCCTTTTACCTCCACTATGCACTTAGCAGATACAACTGCCTCTACTCCGTATGAACTTATTTGAGAGTTGGAGAAATAGTACAGTAGGTAGTGTGCTTGCCTTTTACACAGAAAACCAGAATTTGATTACTGGCATCTCATGTGATCCCCAAGCACCACCAGCAGTAATTTCTGAGTGCACAGACAGGGTAATCCCTGAGCACTGCTGGGTGTGAACCAGAAACAAAAACAAAGTTATTTTACAAGATTCTCCACTACGTATTTATATGAACTAAAAAAAAACATAGTTTTCATATTATTAGCCAGTATTCTCAACTATCTGCCTTTAAAGATTGAATATCGAGAAGAATATTTAAAACCACCAGTAGTTTCTTTAAAGATTTAGCCTTAGATATCAAGAAAATTCACTTAATGCAAATGGAAAACACAGACTTTTGAAACTCCTTTAATTTAAATTTTATGGATACATCAGAAACAAGCAAATCAAGATTGGTGGTTCTTAATAAAGTCAGAGAATAAATTAAATGGAAAAACACACATTTCAGCCAGATTTCTTTTGGCATTAACAGGCAATAAAATGATCCACCACACACTGCCAAGCTGCAGAGTTTTGTAGACCAATTCTGAAATGGAGAATGTAGTTTGTGGCAACCATCTGCTAAAACCTCTTTACTTCCTGTCATTTGACTCACATGAAATTAAAATATCGACAGTAACAATTTCTGCAGGGAAATTGGAAAAGTTAATAGGAAAGCCAATTAAGGGTTTCATAAGATTATATCATCTAGTTTGTTGATACTTCAACTATTCTTAATTATATATAAGACTAAGCTAAAATATAAATGTAATATAAAGTATATTCCATCGAGTATAAACAAAAAATATGAAGACAGTTATGGGTTAGGAGAAATGGTCTGCAGTATTAATTCTGTATAAAAAGTATGGCTATATCCAAAGCAGTGGTATAATAGAGAAATTGTCATAAAATTAAAATCTAATCTGTATGATAAAATATTGAATATGTTTAAATGCTTCTATCACAACTGCTAGGCTCCAAGCTTCAGCACTTCAATATTTCAGTAATGGGTACAATATTGAAGATAAAAATACTGAAATTTTCATTGTCAATTAAAGACATGTCTCCGTTTCCACTAAAAAAACAACATGAGGATCAGTGCTGTGTTATAAACAAATATTTCACTATGAATACCAGTCAATGACATATGGATCCTATAGTGTTTATTTCTCTTGACGCTTGTTGAATCTGGATTTATTCAACTACCTACTGGCTTGGCTTCATGGCTCTCAGTGATGAAGCTCAGGGTTCAAAATGAACCTACCCTTAGATTCTTGATTTTTTATTTTAATAGAGATTCTGCAATTTATAGAACTATTAATAATGGATTCTCACACACAGGATTTCAACATCAGACCCATCACCTGTGATCCCTCCCCTAAGAATCCCAACTTCTCTTACAATTCCCCACCACAACTCAATAGTGTGGATTAGTTCTCCCACTATGCTGCCTTTGGACCTTTGTAGATACCATGATATGTATCAAGAGGATATGGCATATATAGACAGTGGGATAAAATCCAGCTCTAAGAAGAGAACACTATAATACAATTTGCAGCATCAAGGATAGAACTAGATGATATTATGGTGAATAAATTCAGCCAGAAGGAAAATGATAGATTTCTCTCATCTGTGGGACTTTACATTCTTTGTTAATAAATTTTTGTTGGGCTTGGTTTCCAGCACTCTGAAATCTGATGCCTCGGCTAGATTTAGTGCCCATTTCACTTTTCCTACTATATTAATCATTATTGGTCAAGGAGGGACCTCACCTTTGATCTCTTTAGATCTCTATACATTATTGATATGAAACAGATGGTTAAAACTACCTAATTTCAAAAAAGAATCTCCAGTAGTACTGAAGAAAAACTTTTAAACAGACCAGAATAACATGCAGATGTTTATTAAATTACATATTAGGATAAATAAAATCTGTAACTAAAAATAATATTTTAATTTTATTTACAAGGCTAATTTAACCAGTCTTAGTATTAAATTGTTAAATTTGCATAACAAAATGTTTTATTTGCTTTATAAAAATAACACAGATGGATTCTAATCTCAATGTAATTTTTAAAAGTTTTAAATTATAATCAACATAGTTTTAGGAAAATTATGCAATATTTACATAAGCAGTATTAGTATTCATTTGCTTCATTAATTTTCTAATTGTTTATTCATGTTGCAAGTCTTCATTTATAAAAGAATATTTTTAGTATATATTAACAAGTAACACTAGATGGTTTTCTTTGAGATTATTACTCATCTTACATATTTGCTAAAAATAAGTTCAGAGTAACAAAATAACATGGGTAAATTCTGATAAATATGTTTTCAAAGACTCACTTAGAGAATAACAGTTAAATTACTGATATCTTCATGCCTTATTATTTTACAAAAAGCTACTGAGGTGCCACATTCTTAAAAATTATTTTAGGGCGGAGTGCTATCACCAGATAGTACAGTATAAGCCAAAACTAGCCATTGGGCTTTGGTTACTAACCCTTATAAAGATCGTTCAACCATATATTCCCAAAGAATATTAAGGCTTCAGAGAGCCAGGAGTAGCTCCCTGAGTATCGCGTGTTACGAAAAACACAAAAAAATAAAATTATTTTAAATTTCTATCACCAAATAATACAGTATAAGACAAAACTAGTCATTGGGATTTGGTTCTGACTAATCATTATAAAGATGTTAAGCATAATATTTAAAGAATATTCAAGGCTTCATTATTCAAAATAATGCTAATTCAGACTATTCTTAGAATAACTACAAATACAGAAAAGAACATTCTTAGTATATATTAACAAGTTAACACTAGATGGTCTTCTTTGAGATTATTACTCATCTTACATATTTGCTAAAAATAAGTTCAGCCAGTAAGCAAATGACATCGGGTTGCTACAGGAAAATAAAGTTTCTCAAACGACTCACTTAGGTCAGGAATAACAATATAAATTACTGATATCTTCATGCCTAATTATTTTACAAAGCAGCTTACTGAGTTGCCACATTCTTAAAATTATTTTAAATTTCTATCACCAAATAATACAGTTATTAACCGGACAAAAACTAGTCATTGGGCTTTGGGCTTGTGACTGAATCATTCTGAAGAGAGGTTAAGCCATATATTTAAAGAATATTAAGGCTTCATTATTCAAATAATGCTAGTTCTTACTATTGTTAGCAATGACTACAACCCCCATATCTTAAATTGATTTTATAAGTTATATTTATGAAATAACAATATAAACAAACTTGCCCCAAGTCTAAGAGTTTTTTTAAACTCAACATACCTGGACTGGATTAAGAATCAAATTGTTGCACGGTGTCGATGATCCGCGCTGTGATGGCTGGTCAGCTGGGTGGAGTTCTGAAGAGAAATAAGACGATGCTGGAAAATCGCAGCACCCAGCAGAGGGCATTCCTAGGCGTAGACTGACAGGTTCAATACTACAAATATTTATCTGCAGCAGTGTCTCCATTAAAAAGGCAGCTATAAACTATTCTAAGCATCTGATTTTTTTTTCTTTTTTACATAATTGTTCTTCCCTCAAAAAATTTGGTTTTTGGATGTAGGGAGAAAGGGACACTCATTCACTGTTGGTTGGAGTCCCGACTGGTCCAGCTCTTTTGGAAAATATGGACATTCCTCCAAAAACTAGATATTGAGCTCCCATTTGATCCACCAATACCATTCCTGGGAATATACCCTGGAGACCCAAAAATACACAGTAGAAACACTATCTGCACTTCGATGTTCATTGCGGCACTACTCACAATAACCAGAATCTAGAAACAACCTGAATGCCTGAGAACAGAAGACTGGATAAAGAAACTATGATCATCTACTCAATGGTCATCTACTAAATGACCATTGATGATCATCTACTAAACTATGATCATCGACACTATGAAGCTGTCAGAATATATTAAGTCACGGAATTTACATGCAAATGGATGGAAATAGTGATTATCATGCTGACTAAAATTAGAAGGTAAAGCACAGATATAGAATACTGCATTTATCAGTGGTATATAAGTATATACTAGCTCTCTGCTATTGTGTGAAATGTTACTGCCACACTAGAATTGAGCATTGAATGTACACAAAGGAATTTACATGATAAACCCTAAAAGTCTGTAGGGCAAGCCACAATGTGTGTGTGTGAGAGAGAGAGAGTTGAGAGAGAGAGAGAGAGAGAGAGAGAGAGAGAAGGAATAGTGCCTACTATAAAGGTAGGCTGGAGGAAGGGGGAGGGAATTAGGGGATACTGGTGGTAGAAATATGGCAGGGTAGAGGGACAAGTGCTAGAAAAAGTGTGACTGAATCCCAATTATGAACATCTTTTTAATTGTATATAGCATGGTGGTACAAGTAAAAAATTTAAATGATTTTTGATAGGAATTATATACACTTCAAAGCAAATTCAGAGCCATGTGGCTTTATGAAACAAAAAGAAATGAGTTCAGGGAGTCCAACTTAATATAAAATACAGTCTGATACTGCAATTCTCATAAAAAGCACAAAATAAAGTTACAAGAGGATTTGTAAAAATACAATGTAGACTGAGAGCAAGACCTAGCTGAAAAAACTCTAAACTGTTGCTGAATTTAGCCTTTCCCTGCTTTTCCTTGTCCCAGGGCTAGATTCAAATTAGCCAAAATCTTCTAAGTGAATATGGTGTGAACAGAAAAATTATGAAAACTTTCCATTAATTCTCATAAGAAGAGCAATATATTATATTAGCAATAATCCTTCAGTTTCAATCATTGATTTATGTATTAATTATTCTCTTAGTTCTTACAATTTTTCATTCATTATAGCTGAGGCAATAGTCAAATAAAAGAGAGATCACTGGAGCTTGTATTTTAATAAAAAAGATCATACAATAAATAACAAAATCTAATAATTCAGCAAGTTTATCTCCTTAGAAAAGGATTACTGCTATATAAAACACAAGGACAAGCAGCAGGCTTAGCGTACCAGGAGTACACAAGGGCAAAGTTTCAAGTATGGTATAGTGAAGGATTCACCTGGAATAACTGACATCTCATCATAGAAAAGGGGCAAGGAAGTCTACAACTTTTAATTTAAGAGGGATTGTTTCATACAAAAAAGATCTTATTCAAAAGACCTAAAGTGGGAGCAAGCAGGACACAATGAAGTAAATAGGGAATGTTCTTGTGTCTGAACAAGTACTAGGGAAACAAGTGATGAGCAAACCATGCAGTCTGGAAGGATACATTTGGAAATTGTCTAAATATAAAGAACGTCACTAAAAACTTTGACCAATGGATTAATATGACTAGGATGACAGCTTAAAGTGATTTAACTATTTTGGTTGTGGTGTTTAAAACCCTATGTGGAGATCATAGAATAAGTAAATATAAACAGTGGCATGCATTATAAGGTTATTCTATTAAGTATGTTAAATAGTAAACGTGATCATACACAAGTACATAGGTTTATGACCTATACATATGTGTGTTCTGTGGCAGTGCCAAGGGGCTGCTGAGCATCTACGGGACTGTGGGCTGGCCGGGGCTCATTTCTTCTCTGCCTCTCCTTTCTTGGGCTCTTGTTTCAGCTTGTAATCAGCCAGGGCTGCCTTGATGGCGTCTTCAGCCAGCACCGCCTCTCTGGCTCTGCAATCCCAACTCCTCATTGGAGCAGTGCAGCTTCACGGGGGGCAGGCAGAGCTCCTTGGCCATATCTGTGTTTTTGATGGTCAGGGCTTCCTCCACCGTCTTCCCTTTCACCCATTCGGTGGCGAGGGAGCTGGAGGCAATTGCTGAGTCACAGCCAAAGGTTTTGAACCTGGCATCCACGATCTTCCCCTTCTCGTCCACCTGAATCTGCAGTTTCATCATGTCCCCATGCGCTGGGGCCCCCACCAATCCAGTGCCAACATTTTTTGGATGTCTTGTCAAGGGAGTCCACGTTTCTCGGGTTTTCATAATGATCAACAACCTTCTTGTGATAGAGTCGGGCAAGGGCAGAGAGTTCCCGGGCCGGCAGGCGCGGCTGCCGAGCAGCAGGGCCGAGCCGCCTGCCACATGACGGCCCCCACTCCAGCCGCCGCCATCTTGCGGGCTTGCGCCGCAGCCCTGGCCCGCCAGCCCAGCAGAGCCTTGCAACAAGCCAGACGACCCCCCCACTCCATGAGGGCCTCCGTTTTCCACATCCGGACTTCTTTCTCATCAGAACTCCACCCAGCAGACCAGCCTATCACAGTCCGGCTCATCGAAAATCCACCCTGCTGCAGTCTTTTTAATCCAGCCCAGGTATGCTGATCCAGAGACAGACATGGGGGCAGAGCTGCTACTTGCTCTCCCTGTGCCCAGCCGCTCACAAGGAGCCCAGGAGAGATGGCTGGTTCTAGCCCTGGCCTGCCAGCCCAGCAGAGCCTTGCAACAAGCCAGACGACCCCCCCCCCCACTCCATGAGGGCCTCCATTTTCCACATCCGGACTTCTCTCTCGTCAGAACTCCACCCAGTAGACCAGCGTATCACAGTCCGGCTCAGCGTGGCCATGCGGTTCATCATTAAATGCTGGACTTAGAGATGACTGCAAGAGTATGCTACCTGCACGGCAGAGCCTGGCAAGCTACCCGTGTTGTATTTGATATGCCAAATACCAGTAACAATTATAGACCTCATTCCGGAATGGATTGTGGCTCTTTATGTTCCTGGAGCAAGCAGATGCCCTTGGGCTCTACTAGCATGAGAAAGGACATATGGAGATGTTACTGGGGCCCGCTCGAGCAAATCGATGAACAATGGGAAGACAGTGATACAGTGATACATATGTGTGTTACCAATATGTGACTAGGTCTAATATGTATAGATCATCTCTCTCTTTCTCTATATCTCTATCTCTCTGTATCTCTCTATTTCTCTCTATCTATCTATTGCAGATAAAACTTTCTGATATATATATGCATATGCATAAGTGTTTATATATGTGTGTATGTATATATATTATATATATCAAAAATTTAACACAATATACAGATACAGTTTACATATGTGTGTGTCTTCTTTGTGGAGAACTTATTTGAACAAGTATTCCATGAAAAATGCTCCAGGAAATGTAATTCATGGAAGCATTTGTGATCCAAAGGAAAACATATCTTATAGGAAATCTTTAATAAACATTGTGTCTTACAACTAAGCTCCGATAGGAATTGGGCAGTCAAGCATTTGAGTTTATAATCTGTAGCAGGATCTCAAGACTAAGTCTATTGGGTTGTCAATCAACTTTAAAACCATAAGCTGTGAAGGTATGCTGTTAATCTAAAAAATGTTCTTCTTTAAATTGACTGACAGAGGACTACGTTTTGGTATCAGTGATTTAAAGAATAGTTGGCAGAAATGATAAATAGCTCTAAAAATAATATGCTGTCTCCCTAGGATTCCTGCTTTGGTAGTAAGAAACATGACCACACACCTCAATCAGCGTAAAAAGGAAGCGGTGATTGAGTATAGGCAAATGGTTCTCTGGACACACTGATTGTGTTAAAACAGCTATTTCCAAGATTATACTTTCAGGGATCATTTCTTTTGATGTTACAGAGAAGTTTCTATGACCATGTGAAACAGATGTTTCCACACATTTTTTTTTATTCTTCTTATAACAGGTGTTTGTCCCCAAGTTACTGCTCTACTTCTTCTGTTCCTGTTCCTGGACTGTTATCTGTTGCTAGACTGTTATCTTCATTTTCAAAGGTTTGTAAAGGTGCATTTTATCTTTCATGTAAGTATACAACCTCCTACATTGCATGAGTTATCTAACATTAAACATGTTCATAGTTTTATAAGCAAATTTTATATAAGAGTGATCAAAAAATTAATATGGAGGAGTGCTGACAAGTATGTTCAATTCACAATTTATTTATATCCTTGCTTTCTAACAAAAACTAAATAAGACAATTATCTAGGTCCAGTAACTCTTAGTTGGTACTAAATAATAATTTTTAAAATGATGTAATTTTATACAAATCAAATGCTTATATTTCACCTGCTATTTATGTAGAAGATTGGTTCAGGGAGCCAAGATTCAACTCATCAAAAGGGAATCTAATTTACATTTTAATGTGATATCAAGTGTGTGAATAAGTTTGTTCTTAAATAGACAAGAATGGCTAGAAGAAATAATACAAAAAAGAAGTGACTGCTGCTGTACATGTTAACCGCTCTATTATCATTCCTCACAAAGGTAAAAGCAGATATGCTAATTATCAAACATGGTTTTAGTTGATTACTATTTTGAAATGAATTAGGCATGACAAGAAACATGCTTGTAAGAACAACTGTAGCAGTTAAAAGTATACAAAAATAGAGTATACACCAGGTCAGTTTATTACATAAGACTGCATTCAGAACAGGTGATGAAGGCCTAAGTTAAGTAATTATAAATCATGGTATTTAGCATTATATACAATGCTATGGGGAACAATGACATTCAACAATTTAAAAGACTGAGAATAAAGAAATAAATATGAATTAAAACCATTCTGTGTGTATATGTGTTTGTTTTGTGGTTAAAAATCACTATTATACATAGCTTTTAGGGCCTGCTCAGCATGAAGTCAGCCTCGCCTGCTGGCCTCAGAGCAAGGATTGGGGGAGTCCACCCAGTTCCTAGCCTTTGGGCTCAGTGGGCGTGTGACCCTGAGCTCCAGCCACCACAGCCAACCAATGCAAGACAGAGACTCCAGATCCATGGTTGCGCAGCTCTGCCTCATGGTGAGCGGCCCTATGGAATTCCTAGGGGAAAAGCACAAGACAGAGACTCCAGATCCATGGTTGTGCAGCTCCGCCTCACAGTAAGCGGCCCTATGGAGTTCCTGGGGGTAAAGCAAAAGGTTCTTCCAGTGCCTGGCCGTGTCCTACATAGCTCCTAGTGTCTGCACAGCATGCAAGTGGCTGCGCCTGCTGGGCTCGGAGCAAGGATTGGGGGCCTTGACCCAGTCCACAGCCTCCAGGCTCAGTGGGCGTGTGACCACTGGGCCGCTCCGCGATCGTGCATTAATCTTAGACTCAAAGTATTTTAGCACCAGGGCCTTTCGGGATCTTTCTCATTTGTACACTTCAACGATCAATCTATTTGCATCCAACTGGAGAGGTTATGGGGAATGAAGAATTAGGATGTCACACTAGAACTCACTATTAAATAATCAGATAGAGGCATCATACATTATTAGTATCCAACCCTCCGGTATCCCCAACCCCCCTATAGTACAAGCCAGAATGTGTAATAGAAGAGAGATTGAGAAATACAGGGCCATAGACAAAGAGATAGAGAAGTTAAATGTATCTGCAATAGGGGCAGGCAGGGTTTGGGTGGGAGTGTTTGGGAATTGGGTGATGGAAATTGGCACTGGTGGAGAGATGGGTTCTGAAACACTGTATTGTAGAGACCCAATTATAAACATCCTTGTAACTCTGTTGGGGGTGCCACTGGGGTCCCAGACAGTGTCAGGACAGAAGTTCTCTTCTACCTCCGAGGACAGATGAAAACTCACAAGTCCAGTGCAATTTCAAAAAAACTTTTAATAGTACAAAAGCTCTTTCATAGCAACCCAATATAATGAAAGAACTCTAGCTCTGGTTCGAACTTAGTCCATACTAAAGAGCCTAAGTCTCCCACCAAAGAGAGAGAGGATCTCACCTGAGAGGAGTCCCTACCCAAAAGAAGAAGCAAAAGGCCAAAAGCCAAAAGCAAAGGGGACTCAAGTCAGTCCCCTTATATACAACAAAGTAATCCAAGGAGGGCCAAGGAGGTGACAGGGAGGTGTCAACAAAGAATCCTAAACAGAGTGTAGAAGGGCAAGCCACACCCTATTGTAGGTATAAACAAAGGTTATACCAAGGACTAATCCTGAGATTATCTCTTATGTAAAACACTGGAGAGAGAAAGAGCTGATATAAAGTAATACATCTTAATTTCATGAGCTTCATGTAATCTTGATGGTACCCACAATGTCCTTCTTATTTATTATCTGAACCAGGGTGATTCTGAGTATCTTGCTCTCCATATACTGAAAGGCTCACACTCACCTGCTTGAGACCAAACTAGTATCAATCTTCCTATAATCTTCCTACAGACTCAAAGTATCCAGGGTGGTAGTCTCCTGGTAAATTCTAACTGACCCATGCTGGGTGCAGTGGGTATAAAGAGGAGTTGTGCCCAATTTAGAAACCATAGAAGTCTTAGTAGATGTATAATAAGTCAGAAGTTATTCAGAGTCAAGGTGACTTCTGTAACTGCCACACCCTCTAGCAGTGTTTACATAGGAGAGAGGTCTCATTAGATGAACTTGTTAGCGAACGATTAGAATTGAAAAACTTCAGTCTTTTTTTAAGAGAATTATGATCTCCTGCATCCACATAATCTCCACAAGTACTGCTAGGAGATTCCCAAGTGCAGAGCCAGGAGTAAATCCTAAGTGCCACTGTGTATGGCACCCCAAAAAAAACCAAAAAATAAAACAATAAGGGCAAAATGTTGATTGCTCAATTTACGTAAGTTAACTCTTTGATGTTATCATCCCAACCCTGAAAGAGACATTGATACAGCAACACTAATAAGGACGAACAAAGAATTCCTGAAAAAATTTCAGGGCCAAACTAGGCTGCCAAAACGAAGGATTAAAATGACTGTCTGTACTTTCAATGAACATACGCAGGCACCTGAAACATATGTCGAGGACCTGATGGTGCAAGCGTAAAAGATCAAGTACAACATCGTTGGGCTTACTGAGATGAGGAGGCGCCAACCGCATCATGACTTTTTTTGACACCAGAGAAGAACTGTTCCTAGGAACATGCAACGAAAGAGGCATCAGTGGCATCAATGTCCTTGTCAACACGAACATGGCCATGAACACTGATTCATTTGAATGCCTAACAAAGCTGATAGGATGATTACACTTGAAGAGATGTGGCCCACTGCCAATAATTTCTATCTTTATTGTCACGACAATTCCTACTTATGTCTACATACAAGAAAGAAGAAATTGAGAAATTCTACATGGAACTGTATGTATGGTTTGAGGCTCTTTGTATTCCTGAAGCAACCAGATGCCATTGGGCTACACTGGCACATGATGGGGTCAAATGCAAATGTTACTGGTGCCCGCTCTAGCAAATCACTGAACAACGGGATCTCAAGTGATCAAGTGAACTCTTTGATAAAATAATTCGTCTTGTGCGCGTTTAGATTAAATGAAACATTTACCTGAACAAAGGGATAGGTGGCCAAGTGCTACCAACACTGGGTTAAAAATTTAAACTTGGGGGCTGGAGAGAATAGTATAGTAGATATGGGCTTGCCTTGCATGCTGCAGACCCAGATTCCATTCCTCACACACAAATGCTCAGGGATCTCCACCAGGAGTGAGAGATCCCTGAACACACAGAGATTGAAGAGTAAGCCCTGATCACAGCCACATATGCCCAATCCTCCCAAAGAAATAGAAAGGAAAGCAGAACCTTACGAGTATCTCCAAATCCTTAATGGAGTAATTTGGGCTGTGAATGAAGGAAATAAAAAGGATACATACTTTGGGACCTGACTGACACTAGGGACCTAATCACATTTTCTTTCCCACATACCACTGTGTGAATGGGTGTTTCACAGCATGTTTGGGAAGTGATATTTTGGCATGCAATTTCTAAATTAAGAGTATAGATTCATCTCAATCTCCACATGTATGTTAAAATATACTTAGGGGTCTTAATGCAGTAAAGGTACAATTTTTTCTTTTCATGATAATAGCACAAATGAATTAGAATAATTTCTAAGAAAATATGTTTACTAGTCGGAGGATCTTGTTACTTTATATCAAATTAAATGGTTCTTTCTGTTTAAAAAAGTAACTTTTAAGAATCTCATTTTTCCCTATGACATGGCTATTTTACCTATTTTCTTGTTGCCTCTCTGCAATGTAATGATAAAAAAAGATAGATTACAGACCCATAATTCTAATCCTTTCTCCCTGATTTCAATGCAATACAAATTTTGAAGCAAAAGAGAGTACTATTTATTCATTAGTATATGTATGTTAATTACTATAAGTATTCACTCATAGTTCACTATCATAATTGGTGATAAAAAAATTACACTACACTGCAGAAATGTTCACCTATCCAGACATGTATTTATGTTATGTTAGAATTTTAACATAAAATTGGTAAAACATGTTTACCTTTTTAAACTGTAGAAAGCTACATCCATCACATAGTATATATATGGAGAGCCCCAAAATAATAGACAGTATCAAGCAGTGTAGAACTTGTGAAATAGACTTGAGCACTGATTTTTTACTTTAGAGAGCCAAATCAAGGCGAGAATAGGATAGATATATGTGCAAACAGTGTATCCACTGTCAATGCATATTTATCTCTAGCACAGCACATATTAAAACATCCTAATCAATCCTTCTAATTCATGAAAGGAGATTTCATATTTCTGAAAGATAAACTTTCTCTTCATGAAATTAACATCTTTTTACTACTTGTTGAAATTGGATTATTATATTTTTTAAAAAAGTCACAAATGTCTAACAAATTTAATTAGCTACTGTGATTTAGAGACATCAAGTTATCTTAAAAATAAATTAAGGATTCATTGTCTTGGTTCAGCTTTCAAGTGATTTTGACATCCAGATATAATATTAAAAAAAAGGAGAAACAGAAATGTGCTTCTAAAGAAAACTACTTAAGCTGAATTCCACACAGGTGTTTAGGCGAAAATAGAATCTGTCAACAGGATGAAAACCAATCTTTAGTCAAATTAAGTGGATATTCTATTCTACACATTAGTAAACATCTGGATACCTAGAAATATTTACACATTTTAGAATTTCATTATATACACATATAATTCATGAGTATTATCATATAATGTAGAGAATTAATTCTAGAATTTGACTGACAGCAAGCTGAGTCTTTAATGCTCTATGGAAAGAGGATTTTAGCTTCCTGGAGCTAATAATAAAACACACACACAGACACACACACACACAGATCTGAAATCAAGTGAGAGAAATTATGAGACTTTCTGTAGCCCTCTAGGAAGGCATAGACACCATTTTTTGATATTCACAATTGTTCAGGCATTGGAAATACTAAATCAGTTAAAATAATAAAAAATATAGAAGTTGGAAAGAGTTAAAAAAAAGAAGGTACTGTAGCTGCAGTCCAGATTGTCACATGGAATGAGGGGAGGATAATCAGATTGATTTGCCTCAACCCCTCAGTACTTACACAAAGATAGTAAGGGTCCACTGAAATTTGCCAGAAGTTTATTTTTTAGATAAACATTTCTTGTTGCTCCCCAATGCTTTACCTTATGCTTAATACATGTAAATGTGCATACAAACTTGAGAAGAGTGATGAATTATAGGATCTACTCCATATGGGATTGTAGAAAATGTGATCATTTAAAAAAGTCACTTCCATAGAAATGGCCCTAAGGAAAACAACTGATCCTTATAAAACTGCCAAGCCAGTAAACGGATGGCTCCTGTACCATGTGACCACAAATATAGCCGCAAAACAGCTCAAAATTTCATAGTAGAGTCAGCCTGGAAGGATCACAGGAAATCTGCTGGGAATGCAGAATAGAAGACCACCAGGCTCACAGAGGTTAAACTAGCACCAACCAGCACTACAGATCCATAATGCCTCTGCAGCACCATAGTGAGATGTAACAATTATCACAGATTGATTACCATCTATTCAAGGTGCAATAATTATTTTGCCTTTGTGTTGTAACAAATAATATGACACAAATTCTCTTTGTACCTGCAAGGGCAAACCGGGATATGGAGAAAGGTCAAAATTCTGGTGGGTTTGGTAGTAGGATTGGTATTAGAATATTTAAGGACTGAACAAGTGTATTATGAACAACTTTGGAAACCAGGGTCATAATAGAAGATAAATAAATGAAAACTATCACTGTTGATCTACTGAGAACACTGATTCCATTCGAGCATTATGCAACACATATAATTAATTATAAATTATATATAAATAGTGTATTATAGTGGAAAATTTGGACAGCTTAGTGGTGTTAGAAGAAGTTAAGGCATTTTCTCACACAACAGCCTAAAGAACAAGGGCACTGTAACATTCTGGTGGAGACTGTCTAGAGAATGCCTTCTACTGGAGCAGGAAGTAGGAGAAATAGCAAAAGCTTTAACTGCATGTCACAAAAATTCCTACTTAGATTTCTTTTCTTTTTGTACATTTTTACAATGAGCAAATTTTATATTACACTTGAACTTAGCCGAAAGGCTGAGAAAAGATAACGAGCAAATTTTATAGATTTTTTTTGTTATTTAGATAAGAATTCTAAGGTCATTTAGCAATAGAAAAGTACAGTTTTACATTTATTTATTATATGCATAATTGTATACATAGGAAATCAGTCTTTCCCTGATTAATACTGGGGGTACATCAATGGATAATAATAGTCTCAATGTACTATAATAAATTATACCTTACTTGGCATGAGAAGTAGAGAACAGAGCAATAATACAGCAGGTAGAGAGCTGTTTGCTTGTGGCTTCATCCCCAGCGTCCGGATAGTCTCCTGAGCACTGCCAGGAGTCATCACTGAGCCCAGAGACAGGAGTAACCTTTGAGTATTACTAATGTGGCCAAACCCCCAAACCCCAACACACACACCATCATATAACCGTGAAACTAAAAGATAAAATTAGTCTTCAAGCTATGAAAATACGCTGGAGGGGAAATTATATCATTGCAAGATAACTTTTCCATTCAACTTAGAAGATAACTTTAAAAAAACTAAATTTCTGTTATTAAAAATATATCCAGGTTGTTAGGGGCAAAAGGGTCTCATGTTCTCAAGACAGATCATGTAAATGATCTCAAAGCTATAAATGATCAACCAGGCAGCTCTAGAATATAAGGTAAACAGTAGCTTAAAAAAGCCAGAAACTTTGTGAACTCCTATGATGGACCAACCCAATTATGTTTCTATTCCTATCAAATAGTATCTCCTGACCATTTGAATATAGCCTCCACCTTTTGAATGTGCATTTGGAAAAATAAAAATCTGTGGCGCCAGTGGCTACTATTCTAAAAATAACTAAAAGTTTTTTATTTCTTGTTTAGACATTTTATTTTATACTGCCTTAAGCTATTATCTTTATTTTCTATTTTCTTTTGGAGAAAGCATCTCCTAAATTAGAAAAAAAAATTTATATATAGTTTAAAAAGTCAAGATAATTTAAGTCACACAGAAAATATCTAAAAATATTAGAAAATCTTAATACCTATTTATTGGATGAATATAATACTTTTATTTAGTATATATATATATATGTGCTTGAAGTTTATTTTAATGTAAGCTAAGATTTGTGTTTTTTCTTATAAAGTATTTTCTTTAGTTAAGCTCATACAAATACAGAACATAAACTTTATAATAATATAATAGCAAATAAAATTAAAATATTTGAAAAATATTTGAACTCTTTTTCTTTTTCTTTTTTATTTCTTTTTCTTTTTTATTTCTTTTTTTTTCTTTTTTGGGTCACACCCAGCAATGCTCAGGGGTTTCTCCTGGCTCTGCACTCAGGAATTACTCCTGGGGGTGCTCGGGCGACCATATGGGATGCCGGGTATTGAACTCAGGCTGGCACGGCCAGCCATGTGCAAGGCTAATGGCACCTGCTGGGCTATCGCTCCAGCCCTAAAATATTTGAACTCTTATACTGAAGATCAGTGTAAGATTTATTTACTATATGTTTACAGGAAATAGTTCCACCATTGAAATTTAACAAAAAAAAAATGAAGACACATATGAAAGAAAGAAGAAAAAGGAAAAAGAAAGGAAAATCAAAAAGGAAAGGAGTGCAAAAAAAGAGAAAGGTAAAAAGAAGGAAGTAGAAAGGCAACTGTACAGTCCTTAGAGATGTTGGATTGAAATATATTGAGAAGTAGATAGGCAGAGTCAAAGTGAAGACACTTTCCAGATTTTCCTTGTCCAAAGCAGCACCTGGGTAACTTTCTTTCTGATATTACTACTTTACCTAATTCCCTCTATTGGCTTCTTCTACATCTTTTTTTCTTTGTTTCTCTCTCTCTCTCTCTCTCTCTCTTTCTCTCTCTATCTCTCCACATATAAGTATATAATAGATACATATATATTGGCATAAATACTCCCATGTATGATTTAAACTAAAAATAAATCTCAATGAAAAGTAAGATCATTTTATTACCTATCCATTTTCAGTGTGAAATATAGTTATAAATTATAAATATGCATATAAAGTGCCCCTTCCTCCCACACATGATTTCATGATTGAATTTGACTGTTGCCAAGGGGTGTAAAGACAGAAATTCTCTTCATACAGTGTAGAATATTAGTTAAATCAGTAACTTTTCACTCAGGTAAAAGTTACTTAGACGTTTTAGAATGGTAATTTTAAGTAGTATCCTGTGTTTTATTCCTGTCAATAATTAGTGATATATATAAACTCTGAAATTTCAGAATGGTAATTTCAAATATTTCATGTCTTATTCCCTGCCAATAACCAGTGATATATATATATATTCATTATTGTGAATATATATATTCATTATTATGAATATATATATTCATTACTGTGAATATATATATATATATATTCATTATTGTGTCAGCACCCTTCTCCTTTTTGAGGCTACTCTAAATGTACATTGCATTATTAACCATTACTGCAAGCCGTGAGAATGACTGAACTGTAATATAAGGAGGCACTGGCCTGTTGCTGTGGATGGCAGAGTATTCCTTAGTGTTTGACAATGTCTAAGCTCAGCAAGGCATTTCCACACTTCTACTTCTAGAAAGAATTCTGTGTTTAAAACAAAATAATGCTTTTCACAGTTGCAATGAATTTACAATAAAGGAAAAAAAGAAAAGGTTACCCAAACAGAATAAATTTATTAAATTGCTGAACTGATGAATACTCAAAGAAAATGAATACCTGAAAACAGGAGAATGTGCTTGGTTTACCACTAAAAATAATACTGGCAAATCCCTAAGAAATGAGAAAAAGTTCAGTGTTAACTATGTGATAGGAAATACAGAGATAAGAAGATCCAAACATGGAAGAATGTATGTGTTAACTATGTACTTAGCCCCTTGCAAATGGCTTGCCCAGACCTACCCACGGAATAAGACAGTGCTGCCGCTTTGGCTCTCTTTGTTTTGATCACCTGATAGGGAAGAATCTGACCCAGCCAGGTTTTCCAGAATGACCCTGGATTGTAAAGTCGATCTTTAGTGCCCTCACTGACAAAATGATAGATTCCATCCGCAGCATTCAATCTGCCTTCTTTGGAACCCAAGGAACTAAAACTCTTTTAGGGTTGACAACCAAAGGGAACATTTTCAAGTATTTACTTACTAAAATTTGCTTGAAAAATCTCAGGGAGGGGCAGGAGCGATAGTATAGCAGGTAGGGTGTTTCCCCTACAGACAGCTGACCAAGGTTCAATCTCCGGCATCCCATATGGTCCCTGAGCACTGCCAGGAGTAATTGCTGAGTAAAGGGCCAGAAGTAACCCCTGGGCATTTCTGGGTTTGACTTAAAAAGGAAAAAAAAAAGAAGAATCTCAGTGAGCCAGTGATATAGCTGAATGGTACATGTGTGAGTCTTTGGGTACATTGCCTAGTGGTCACCATATTTTTTTAAAATTAAAAATAAGGGAAAAAAAAGATGTTATTAATTTGAGCACAAAACATTCTTCCAACTCTCTGATCTTGTGTCTATCTGTAGGACTGTGGGGGCATAGCTTTGATAAAGAAACAGGCCTTGGGGAGTTGGAGACATTTATTTATAGGGTACGGACATACCTAAATAACTTTAGGGAAACACACTTAATTTTTTTCAGGTCAGAGATCAAAATTAGGTTCTCTCATTTTGCAAGTCAAGTGTTCTACCACTGAACTCTATGCTCAGTACCAATAAGTCTATAATTGTTCAAAAAATCAAAAGGAAATATCATCCCTAGTAGCAATAAAACTCTTAATTGTTCACAAATCCTAAGGAAAAATTTATTATGAGCTATGCCTTGTCAAACTTTAATTTGGACATATATATTTGAGAGAAAGACCTATAGATCTAGTATCACTAGCTAATTATTCATTTTTAATTTTTATTTTAATCAACATGATTTATAGTACTGAAAATGATACAGTTCGTATAAAAGTTCTGACACCACAGTCCCCCATCACAGTGACTTTTTCTGTTCGTCACTGTGTCAGGCACTCAATCTCTCTTTCCACCGCTACAGTAAGACTAGTACCAAAGACCAGTTCCCAAATTGTTTCTGTTGATCATATATTTCTTTAATATGGCATTTTGTGTCCCACATAAGAGATGATATTCTTTATTTGTCTCTATCCTTCTGGCAGACTATTCTGAGTATGATACCAATCAGTTCTATCATGTAGCAGCAAACTGCATAACTTTGTCTTTTCTTATAGCCAAGAAGTATTTAAGTTCGTGTATATACCATAGTTTCTTAATCTAGTCATCCATTACTGGACACTTGGGATCATTTCAGATTTTAGCTACTGTGAATAGCGATGCAATGGATATAGTGGTACAATTGTCTTTTCTGAATAGTTTTTGGTATCTTGGATTAGATGCCAGAGAGTAGAATTACTGAAAGACAGGAAAGAACAATTCTTAGAATTTTTTGGAGTGTCTATACTGTTTTCCCCCAAAAGGCTAAACTAATCAACATTCACCCAGCAGTAAATGAGGGTACCTTTAACCACATCACCACGGAGACTCCATACCTTACTAACTCTTAAACTTCTTAAATGTGTTCATATAAATAAGGGAAGGACAGAAAAGGATAAAATAAACCACGTCATAGGGAATTCCTAATACCAGATGATGTTTTCCAATAATACCCTGGTAATAGTATAAGTAAGGCTGAATGACATTATTTTTTTAATTAAACCCCGGCCCCCCCCCCCCCCCCCCCCCCCCCACCCCGGCCCCCCCCCCCCCCCCCCCCCCTTTATTACTAGAATCAGTATATTCAAAACTTAGTTTGACCTAAACTGAAAATAGAGAATCTGAACTTCTAGAGAGATGTGTTGAAAAGAATAAAGCCTCTTAAGTCTAAGATTCTATTATTCTTATTATAATAAAATAAACTTTATATTTAAGATCACTTGTATCACTTGTCTTCCCATTGTTCATCAGTTTGTTCATGTGGACACCAGTAACGTCTCCATTTATTGGGAATGAGGTTCACTATTGTTACAGCTCTTGGCATAATGAATACACCAGGGATAGCTTGCCAGGCTCTGTATTGGCTCTAAGTTCATTCCAGGGGGGCTCCAAAATCAATGCAGAAAAAGCTGAATTATAGGAAAAATAAAGAAATTAATGTAACCAAGTGCGTCTACCAACAGGACTCTAAAAGAAAACAGGATTTTAAGAATCTCAAAAGAATATTAAGAAATTTAACTGCCAGGAAAATAAAGGCCACTTAAATTCAGGACAATTAAACATGCTTAGAAATTCCCTAAGTGAATGTTTTCTTTATACTCATCATATAGAACCATAATTCATGTCATTAATTAATATAAATGGCCCATTACCAAGATAACATATCAGTAGTTTGGTATTTCAAACTACGTTCCTTGAATGAAGATTTGTAAAAAGTTTTTTATATAAATAATATGAAACACTAAAGAGTCAAAATAATTGCCTAACTTAGTCTTTAATGATTCCTAATTTAGTCTTAGTATTTTAATAATTCCTATTTTAATCTTAGTATTTAATCTCATAATTTCATCCACTAAATTTCACAGAAATCTAAGTATTAATTTTAGAAGTAACAACATACTTCATATGAGACTTCCAATATTAAATTGACAAAATCTGTGTTTCGATCTCTTATACACATGAAATCTTTGCCATCATGAGCTATATTTATTATTCCAATTTCATCCCTTTAGGCTTGTTGAAGTCTTCAATTCAGTGTTCTCCCTTGAACTCGTATCACGCTTGTCTCTATGTTTCTTTGTTATTTTCACTCTGGAGAAGTCTGTGTTCTCTCTCAAACATATACTTCTGTCTTTCTCTCCCCCTCACATTTTTCTAAATATAATTCAATAAAACTACCTTGCTTCACACACCAAAAATTTTCATGTATTTTAAGCTTTTCTCAGTTTGCTTTCCAATTTCATGTGGTAAAACAGAAAAAAAATTCAAAAAAGGGGTGCAGAGAGATTTCATAGGTCAACACCCGCTTTATGCAAAACACTTGGGTTTGATCCTTGGCACAATATATGGCCCCCAAGCCCCAGAAGAGTACAGTCAGTAGAGCATTTGCCCTATACACTGCTAACCTAGGCTCAATCCCCAGCACCCCATATGGTCTCCTGATCCCTGCCAGGAGTGACAGCTGAGCACAGAGCCAGGAGTAAGCCCCTGGGCACATCAGGGTGTGGCTCAGAAAAAAGAACAAAACTATACTTCTCAGACTCAGAGTCATGAGGGTAATAAAACACTCAGGGCTCTGCCCCCGTGGGGCTGTGGATGGTTGATGGTCTGACAGAAAAAGACTGGGCCCCCTGGGATGAACCCAGAGCCACGGCAGAGCCTGGCAAGCTACCCGTGGTGTATTCAATATGCCAAAAACAGTAACAATAATGGACCTCATTCCCAATGAATGGAGACGTTACTGGCGCCCGCCGAGTAAATTGATGAACAACTGGAGGACAAGTGCTACAAGTGAAGCTATCCACTAGAAAGTTTAGCAGTTACATATTTTAAATAGGATTCACTGTCTTCAAGAAAGAAGATGCATATTTAAATTATGAACTAACGGAGTAGAAATAAGTCAGCAGAATTTTAAAATCATATTAAAATTATATCAAGGGTCAGAGTGATAGCACGGTGGGCAGGGTGTAAACCTTGCATGTGGCTGACCGGGTTCGATCCCTGGCATCCCATATGGTCCCCCAAGCACCGCCAGGAGTAATTCTTGAGTGCAGAGCCAGGAGTAACCCCCGAGCATTGCGGGTGTGACCCAAAAAATAAAAAAAATAAAAATCATATTCACGATCACGGTCTTCCCGTTGATCATCTATTTGCTAGAGCGGGCACCAGTAATATCTCCATATGTCCTGTCTCATGCCAGTAGAGCCAGTGGCATTGGCTTGCTACAGGAACATAAAGAGCCTCAAACCACTATATTAGGTCATGGGAATGACCTAATATAATTGTTACTGGAATTTGGCATATCATATACAACACGAGAAGCCGCTTGGCCAGGCTTGCCGAGCAGGAGGCAAACTCTTTTAAACACCTCCAAATAAAGCATTTATTGATGAACCACGTGGTCGCTAGCAGCGCGCGAGCCGGGCTCTGATGGGCTGGTCTGCTGGGTGGAGTTCTGACGAGAGGGAAGTCCAAAAGTGGAAAATGGCGGTGCCCGTGGAGTGAGGAGGGGGTGGTCTGGCTTGTTGTGAGGCTCTGCCAAGTGGTGGGCCAGGGCTAAAACCCACCATGCCTCCCGACTGCCTCATGAACGGCTGTGCACAGGGAGAGCAAGGAACAGCTCTGCCCCATGTGTGAGAGTCTCTGCCCCCATGCTCTGCCCCCAAAAATCATATTAAAAATAAATAACCTCTTCATAATTATTCATTAGTAGCTAATGAACATTGTTACTAACATGTTTATTTTTAAGAAGCTGTACCGAACTTCCAAGTAGGTTTTACATAATAACTCTGCCACTAAGAAAATGACTTCCTAGGCCAGACAATGGTAGAAGGTGCTTGCTTCCTTGGTGTAATCCAAAGCACCCCTTCAGGCTCCTTGTGCATTGCCTGAAGTGAGCCCTGAGTGCAGAACCTAGAGTCACTATCACTATCTTCCCGTTCATCATCTATTTGCTAGAGCGGGCACCAGTAATATCTCCATATGTCCTGTCTCATGCTAGTAGAACCCAAAGGCATCAGCTTGCTCCAGGAACATAAAGAGCCTCAAACCATTATATCAGGTCATGGGAATGACCTAATATAAATGTTACTGATATTTGGCATATCAAATACGACATAAGCAGCTTGCCAGGCTTGCCGTGCAGGTGGCATACTCTTGTCACCTAGAGTGCAGAAACTAGAGTAGGCAGAACTAAAGAAAGACCGAAGGAAATGAAGGAAGGAAAAGGTATCTCTTAATATCTGAGTACATTAACTTGACAACAACAGTAAACATATATGGAAATGCCTGGATGCCTCATGTTCACAGAGGTAGTTGCTCATGGGATTTATATACGTTTTCTCTCATGGAATATTTTACAAGTTCATTTTAAATAGTAGCCTCGAATCTACTGCCCATAGTATGTTCATCTTGCAAGTATAACGTCACATAAAATTTGGAGTATCCGTTTCAAACTTCTGGTGAAGGGACTCAGGATGACTAAGAAGCAAACGCCCAGACTTAAAGGTGTTAGATCCCATTATTGCACAAAAGCATCCAGTTAGGTCCGAGATTCTGCTTTTCCAGACACTGCCCTCTGCTGGTCCCTGCAGCTGGGCTCGAGTTTTGGTACATTAGAGTGCAATAAAGACAAGGACATCTACTAGACTGCAATGAAAGGGACAGCTGAGTTCAAGCATGTATATAGACTCAAAGTGTATAAAGACCCTGCCAGCAGTGTGTGCATTGCAAACTAGTGTGAGTGTAACGTCAGAAAGTGCAATAGCAGCAAAACGGAGAATTTCAAATAACAAAATTGAAAGAAGAAAACTTCTAGGAAAAAAACTTCTAGGAAAAATAATGGTGCTTTGAATGCTTTCTTAATCACACTAAATTTAAAGGGAACTAATTAGACAAACTGTGAAGGACAGCAATTCTGTGAATGCAATACCCTTAATATTCTGTGAAGGCACTGCTCCCTCTTCCTTCTGATATTTACATATTTTTACAAAGACCATTTTAGGGTAAAATAAAATATTTTTGGGGTTTGGCTGCCAGGAATTTTTGTGAACATCATATCTGGTTATCTGCTGGAAGCCTGTTAGAGAAATGGCGGGTATAGGCCTCTGTCATCTATGGGTTCAGAGAGTCCTGGATAGGCCCATAGTGTTAATAGTTACTTACACATCTGGGAGTTTGGCTTGCAGAGCTCTATAATTATGAAAGTGTAAAGTTGCCACAGACCTACTAGAGAATGATCCTGCTTTCTAGTCAGTGTGAGATCTGAAAATGACCAAAATAAGTGAACCTTCAGGTAAGTAATGGGAAAATGAAAAAGGAAAGAAAGAAAGAAAGAAAGAAAGAAAGAAAGAAAGAAAGAAAGAAAGAAAGAAAGAAAGAAAGAAAGAAAGAAAGAAAGAAAGGAAAGAAAGGAAGGAAGGAAGGAAGGAAGGAAGGAAGGAAGAAAGGAAGGAAGGAAGGAAGGAAGGAAGAAAGGAAGGAAGGAAGGAAGGAAAGAAAGGAAGGAAGGAAGGAAGGAAGGAAGGACGACAGAAGGAAGGAAGGAAGGAAGGAAAGGAAGGAAGAAAAGGAAGGAAGGAACGAAGGAACGAAGGAAGGAAGGAACAAAGGAAGGAATGAAGGAACAAAGGAAGAAGGAAAGAACGAAGGAAGGAAAAGGAAGGAACAGAAGGAACAGAGGAAGGAAGGAAGGAATGAAGGAAGGAAGGAGAAAACAAGGAACGAAGAAAGGAACGAAGGAAGGAACGAACAAAGGAAGGAACGAAGGAAGGAATGAAAAAGGAAGGAATGAAGGAAGGAAGGAGGAAAAGGAAGGAAGGAAGGAAGGAAGGAAGGAGAAAACAAGGAAGGAAGAAAGGAAGGAAGGAAGGAAGGAAGAAAGGAAGGAAGGAAGGAAGGAAGGAAGGAAGGAAGGAAGGAAGGAATGAAGGAAGGAAGGAAGGAAGGAAGGAAGGAAGGAGAAAACAATGTTTTCCCTATGACTTTCACAAACATTTTATGGGGAGGTGACACCTGAAGGTTTTCGGGATCACCTCTGATGGAGCTGAGGGAACCATTGGGTTGACAGTGATTGAAACAGGCCCCAAGAAATGCAAGGCCAGAGCCTTATGCATTATACTATACACTCCACTCCTCAACAATTATTCCTGAGGTCTGCCAGATTCCATGCTTTTGGTCAATGAGGAGTAACTCTGAGGAGTGAAAAAAGGAGTCTGAAACTGCCAAGGAAATAAAACAGCCAGAGAAGACAGGCATAAAAAGCATCAATAAGAAAAGCCTAAGGCAATACAATTATAGCAGTTCTGAAGGAAAAAACAAACAGAAACAAAATATGACGCCTGATTTTGTAACTACACCAAAGGAATGAAAAGAGCTACTGCATCCTGTGTGGCTCAGAGGATCATGTTGAAGAGAGCTCTGAATGTATAACAAAATGGTGAGATGCAAGGAATGCAGTGGGGGAAGGAAAGAATAGATCTGGAAGAGTCTCCACAAATAACAGTAATCACAAAAATGTGACTAGGGAAAGTATGTAGGAAAAAATAGACAAGTGAGAAATAATTCCTTGAAAGGAAGATTTTATGTCATCAGATAACAAATGCATTTATCTTAATCATTAAGAAAACATAAATTTGAGAATATCCTGGAAAATTCTAGAAAACAATTTAAACTCTATCAGACTATATTCATGCATGATGTATACTGATATATTGTAATGCACTATGTCATGTAATAATCCATTTTGTCACACATATATTCTATTGTTTCTTTTTTTGGTGGGGTCACACCTGGATGTGTTGAGGACTTACTCCTGACTCTATACACAGCAATTAAGCCTGCAGTTTATTAGGGATCCTTATGCAGTCTGGGGAACTGGAAATCAAATGAGGGTCATAGGTTAAGGAACCACAAGTAAATGCTGTGCCTTACGTTTTGTACTACCTCTTCCGAGCTTGAATTTTTTTTTTTGCTTTTATAATTAAACCCACAGTTGCTCAGAGTTGATGATGAGAATGAATATATGATTAGGAATTTAATATATATATATGATATATATATGATATATATATGATATATATATATATATATATATATATATATATATATATGTGTGTGTGTGTGTGTGTGTGTGTGTGATCATGGTGGTCCTTAGGGAAACTTATGTGGTGCTGGAAATGCATCCTGATTCAGTTACATGGAGCAAGCACCTTAACCCCTACAGTTTCTCACCTGACCCTTCTACACATACTTACGGTTAATTTGAACTCCCGGATATAAGAATTAGCGGTTCAGCGACAAACTCTTCTGCAACAGGGGAAGTAGAAAGATGGCAGCAGAGTGTCAGGAAGCTATGGAAAGACTGCCTGAGAGTAAACTGCTGAAATTAGAGTCAAACTAAACAAGATGCCCAGATTACATCAGTCTCCCAGGCCAGCTTTTCAGTTCCCCATCGTATGTGACCTTCAGAATCATTCTCAAATCTCTGGAAGGTCAGAGATCTGAGGTCAGAGGGTCAAATGGGAGGTAAGTGGGATGCCTCCTATCTAACTTCTGCTCCCAAGTCATAAAGTTGTGGAGTTTAACTGATTGCACTTGAAATTAAAATTATAAAATGGAACAAACTAAGCTTAAAATTGCAATGGCCTAAATTAAAACTTATTCTTAAAGAGGATAAGTGAAAAGCTATATGGCTTATTGGTGTTGTTGGCAATGTGACATCATAGATAGAGAAACATACAAGCAAATCCTGTTTTCAATTTATTGAGTATAGACCATACAGAAAATTCTTTGAAGTGTATTTTATGTGTTTGTTTTCATTGTAGTTTCGGATATCCTATGTAGGAATCTGAACAGAACAAAGAATAACAATAAGTACAACAGAAATATGAGAACAAAGTTAAGTATAAGATAAAATATTTCACGAAGAAAAAGGATTCTCTGAGTTTTATGAATCTCTAGTTTAAATATAGCCTGGATGACTGCCACCATTTTTCCATTACAATTTGCTGAAAAGAACTTTATAGTAGAATGAGATCAGCTAATCAAGGAAAGGTAATTGATAGTAATCTTGCATATCTTATGCTGCTACAAAATTAGGTGTCCAAAAATAAGAGTTAATGATTCTAGCACCAGCTGAAGACAATTCAGTAATACAATACTTTTCAAAAATAATAAAATACAAAATATGTTATTCCTGATGTAAGCTTTTCTTGTTTTGTCTTTAAAATTTTTCATAATAAACTAGAGTCTATGCTTTGGGTTATCAAAATTTAGTAAAACTAATCAAAACATACTCTTCATATCTCTTTGTCTTTGTAGCTATGCATCCAATCTCATCTCTTTCACTTTTTCTCATCGTCTTACCATACTATGTTTTTGTGGATTTTTTCTCAGAAATTGATTTTTCTATACTGCAAAAACGGAAACTTGTTTGATTAGTGATGTTCGGTTTACCATGGGTTATTGTCTGTTTTGTACTAACTATCTAGTCTGGTTACCCATTTCCAATTATCAAATCTTTCTCTCTTCTTTTTTTGTCTTTTTCTGGGTCACACTCAGCAGTGCTAAAGGGATACTCCTGGCTCTGCACTCAGGAATTACTGCTGGTGGTGCTTGGGTGACCATATGAGATACCAGGGATGAACTTGGGTTGGTGAGGTACAAGGCAAATGCCCTACCCATTATCCTCTAACTCCACCCCAATTATAAAATATTTCTTCATAGCCATTTTGTATGGTCCCAATGCCAAACTTCAAGTAGTTTATCCATAACGTTTATCTCTTAAATCTAGGGAAAAGCTGACGCTTCCATTCTATCAGGGAAGTAGTAGATGCAACAATATTCCTAGAGACATTCCTGATGTATACATAATTCTCTGGAATATTTATTTTAATAATTTATTATACCACCATGAGATACACAATTACAAAGATGTTCATGTTTGGGTTTCGGCCATACAGTGTTCCAGCACCCATCCCTCCACCAGTGCTCATTTCCCACCACCATTGTCCCCGATTCTCTTCCCCCTCTCCAAGCCTGCCTCTGTGACAGGTTCTTTATCTCTTTTCTCTCTTTGTCTTTCTCTCTCTTTTTTCTCTTCCTTCTCTTACATATTGTGGATTATAATACATACACTTAGAGGTTGTCATGTGTATCTTTTTGCCTGTATTTAGTGCTTAGTTCTAGGTAGGTATTAGCACTTTTGACAATTATTAGCACACTGCTCCTTTCTCTGCCTTACCTAACCTCTGACTCCCACATGTTTGTGGTAATTTCCACCTTTGACAAGACCTCCTGATCCATGTTTCACCTGACCTTGGATATTAAATACATACATGTCATGCAAATAGAGGCAGTCATTCTATATCTGTCTTTTTCCTTCTGGCTAATTTCACTCAACATGATCCTCTCCCTGTCCATTCATTTATAGCAAATTTTCTGCTCTGAAATATTTATTGAATGAGAGGGAACCTTTCCCTTACATTAATTAGTATCATTTATTTTTTGCTTCATTTACTTACTGTTGCAAATTAAATACTTCATTTAACAGAGTCTGACTATTGGCCCGCACTATGTCTTTATACATATCTGTAGTACCAAAGTATTCTATAATCATGACATACATTAATTTATTTACATCAATGGAAATATTGGCCCATCCATACTAACATGTACATACTAATTACCTATTTAAAAGTGTAGGACTCGCATTCAATAAACGTTCTAAATTTGTATGAAATTTCTTATTGATCCTCTGTGTGTTTCCTTTATCAGAAATTGATAAGACAATATTGTAGAAATGCTGCTAAACCTCATCTTAATGAGTACACATGGAGCAGATCCAGAGAAAATGTTCGGAAATTTGTAGTACATTCCTGTAAATGGAGGCTGCAAGTCTGATTTCCAGCATTGACAGGCCTCTGTGTACTACTGGATGCAAGGCTCCTTGATGAACTCAACACCCTAGTCCGGTACACTGTAACTAAGATTAGAAGCCCCTCCAAAAATAAGACTACATATAAAATAACAAAAAACCGTTCTTCCAATTATAATGACAGTAAATGGGGAAGACCTGTCAGAATATATATATATCACAAAGATAATATCAGCATGTTGGTGAAACAGGATAATGACTCTAGGCATCTTAAAAACTAATAAAAACTACTGAAAAAATTAGCTTTGAAGAACTCAGGACTATAGAATTAAAGGAGACCAAAGATAATTAGCTAGAGAATGGAATTAATTGTAAAGTTAGCATTGCAAGGAAACATGGCCCGTTTTCATAACCATCACAACTATGGATAGTGTTTATTTATATATAGCTGAATTTTTTTTTGTTTTAAACTCTTGATAATAGGATGTTGTTGCTGTAATGCTGAAGTCATACCACCAAAATTCTTCCATATTCCACACTTGCCATTTATCAGTGTTGCTTTTTCTGATGGTGAGTTTTTTGTTCTATGTGTTGTTTACCCTAATTATAGAGCTGCATAAAAGGCTTTTGGCAAACTTTAGTATCTTATTCAAAGTATAGCACAAATTTTAGGGCTATATTATTATATTACCTTCCAAACTACTTTGTAAAACACTTTTTAGTGCATGAAAGTCTATATCTTCTTACATCTCCCTCAACTGAAAGTAGCCTGTTTTCTCTGCTATTTTCCTTCTATCTATTTACTTTCCTCTGTGATTGCTATTAGCAGTCAGTGTAATTTTCCCATTACAGAACTTGGGTGAGCCTTTGAAGAGCAGAGTACAAGAATGTCCTCCATTTGCTTTTACCATAAAAAAAATGGGTTTTATTTTTCCTTCATAGTCAGTTATTTCCTATATAGATTTTCATACCTCAAACATGAAATAATATGCTATAATAGCATCATTTCAAGAATACCTGCTGCAAGTAAGACATACATCTGACCTAATGCAGAGAAAAAAGAACCTCAAATAATGCAGTGTGTGTGTGTGTGGGTGTGTGTGTGTGTATCTGTGTGTGCGTGTTGAACAGACAAAATCTTTTATCATATTATGAGGCCTGGAATACTAAAAAGATGACACAAATAGATATAACACCTTATTTAAGTATAGAGTTATAATTCATGTTTTCTTCAAATGGTACGTAGGGGCTGGAGTGGTAGCACAGTGGTAGTGATTGGTTTTGCACTTGTTCAGCCCTGTTGTGATAACTGGCGCAATATGCTCCCCTGAGCCTATCAGGAATAAGTCCTGAACACATAGTCAGAAGTGAGTCCTGAGTACTGCTGGGTGTGGCACAACTGCCACCTTCAAAATAAGAAAAGTACAATAGGCAATGTGTAATATACCACTTTGGAAGATTCTGTGTTCCTGACAGGTGTTGGTAGAAAGGCGTATTGGGTGATATTTTAAACAAAGAAATCTCTGTTGTTAATCTGACCTAAATCTAATTTCCTATTTGTGTGGAGATCCTTCTTTTATCTTTATAATGAAAGGTTATATAAACCCATTAAAATTTTGCTGAATACGTAATAAATTCTAATTATAAGAAAATGTATTATGTTTCATCCATGGAGCACTTATTAAGCATTATAAAAACTTAACTAATTAAGAGTCAGTCAACTTAGGAAAATGAAACAGTGCCATTATTTTGAGGTAAACTGCTAATCACTATTAAATAAAGGGAAGATATATTAAGTGATTCTGGGAGGTCACGTTAGCCATGATTCAAATATCAGTTTAAAGTACTACACATGGCACAATCTGAAAAACTACTTGGCAGTTCTGTTGTCTGAATTTTTAATAAAAATAACATTACAAAGTACAGTAATTACAGTATCTTGTTATTCTTCTACAGTTTCTAAGAAATGCTTATAGGGGCAGAGCAATAGTCCAGCGGATAGGGTGTTTGCCTTGTATGCAGCTGACCCAGGTCGATCACCGGCATCCCATATGGTCCCCTAAGCACTGACAGGAACAGTTCCTGAGTGCAGAACTAGGAGTAACCCTCTGTGCATCGCCGGGGTGGCCCAAAAAGCAAAAAAAAAAAAAAAAAGTGTTTGCAAATTTTTAGGGGCTGGAGAGATAGCCCAGCAGGTAGGGCATTTGCCTTGCACACGGCCGGACCATGCCGGCCCCTGGTTCGATCCCCAGCATCCCACATGGTCCCCAAGCACCGCCAGGAGTAATTCCTGAGAGCAGAGCCAGGAGAAACCCCTGAGCATTTTCGGGTGTGACCCAAGAAAGAAAAAAAGGAATGTTTATGTTAATTAAACACTACAGAAATTGAGTATTTAATATTTCTTTGAAATTTGTCCAAATTTAATGTTACTTATCTGTATGCTTGGAAGACATGTCAGCAGTCATAAATAAAAGGAATTGGTCTACAGTGACATCATAGTTGATGTTTTATTTACCTGTACTTCTTTTTTTTTTTTGCCAAGTCTTTAGCAACTGGATGCAGATAAGAATCGTGTGAATTTTCCGCAAAAAAAACAATAATTCTTCTGTCTTTCACAAATCATTTAGTGTGCCAAATCAATCTGTGTTTTCCATATTATTAATAGCATTCAGACATTCAAATGGGTGTTGTATGTTCTAAAGTAGGCAGTATTAGAATTTTACAACGTCTGGACAGGAGATAGGTAGGCATTTGTTCTCAAAAATACATTAAGTAAAATGAAATTCTTTTCTTTTTTGGGTCACGCCCGAGCGCTCATTGGTTATTCCTGGCTCTGCACTCAGGAATCACTCCTGGCGGTACTCAGGGGACCATATGGGTTGCCGGGATCAAACCCAGGCCGGCATAGGCCGGCCACGCAAGGATAAAGCCCTACCAGCTGGGCTATCGCCCGCAAAATGAAAATTATTGGCATAAAATGAATTAATTTTGCTGTGGAAATGCATGAATGTGGAACTCACAAGTTCTAGTCTACATTATATTTCTAATATTACTCTTACTGTTCATAATTTACTCATTTATGATCTTTCTTAATCTCTGAATACAATAGCATCTTTTTGAACTTTAATACAAAATTTAAAAAAAAATTAGATCATGCAAGGATTTCATATAAAAAAAAGGTTGGTCATTTCTGCTTTGTGGACATAAAAAATAACAGTACTTGGCTCTCAAAAAAAAAGCAAAGGCATATAGGAAATTTTTAAGAAAAAGGACTTTCATTTCAAAATCTGTCAACCCAATGTTAAGATGCATAAGAATATGTATTTTATCATATATTGTTAAAATGACATTGCATTATAAAATTATAGATGTGTCATTGAAATAAATGTGTATACACTACAGAGTTCAACAACAGAATCTCAATTCAAAGCTTTGATAATTCACTCATTTAGTCACTCATAGAAAAGTATCACTTAGAGGTAGGCAGTGGAAAAAAATAAAAGTATCACTTATTTCCTCCTATGTTTTGGTATAAATCAATAGCACTTGTCACTTGTCTTCCCGTTGTCCATAGATTTGCTCAAGAGGACACCAGTAGCATATCCATTCATTGGGAATTAGGGACTTTATTTTTACTGTTTTTGGAATATTGAGTACACCACTGGTAGCTTCCGGGCTCTGCCATGGCTCTGAGTTCAACCCAGGGGCCCAGTCTTATTCTACATCAGACCATCAGTCATCCAGGGCCCATGGGGTAGAGGCCTGGGTATAAACAAGCCTGTCTCCTGTCTGCCACCTGCTGACACAGCCAGGGACCTCAGCCACACCTGCAACACCTTGAGGGGAGAGGAAGCCCAGTATGTCAATATTGCAACTTAAAGCAATGACATTATCTAATAGTCGCTGCCTTCCAGACATCAATATTTTAATAGAGGAAAATGGTAATAAACAAATAACTATATACACAAAGTATATCTGAAGATGTTATGAGCTATGAAGATGATAATTATGTGTAGGGCTTTAGGGGATACTTAATCAATTATAAAGTTGCATGGATATTGTGAAGGAAATAATAACAGTATCATACAAATATAAGGTGGACACTCCTGTGTTGGCAGAAGGTAGATCTAAGGATATGCAAAGGAAGGACTGATGGATACTGCCTGTTAACAGATACACAGGGACTTCTGGCAGAGTGTCTCCCAATAGAGTTAGTATGTAGAAATCCCTAGTTAATCACAGCTGCAGGTGCCCAGACAATGCTATCCTAGGTCATTTCTCTGCACATTTCCCTGTTGGCTATAACTAGCCCAAGATGGAGTCTAATGGATAATGCTTAAAGTTAGGCAAAAAACAGGTTTTTCTTATTCTTCTGTCTGACATGTCATTGCCATCTTGGGCTAGTCCTGAAGGCTGCATTAGCAACTGTAATGCGTTCTTTTGTTCATCTCATCTTACCTAGATAGCACCCCCTGCAGGTTTTGGTTCCTGGTTGTCACCTTCCTATTATTCCTAAGTCCTTTTCAATGAATGTGAACTGTCTTTGTAATGTAAACCATGCAAACTTTAAGCTGCATTGCCCTTTTTAGATGATGGGAGAAGAGAGTTGGGTTCTTGGTGGAGGTGGTCAGTCCAGTCAATTGAGTTAGTTCAAATGAGTGAGCTCAGGTCACTGAGCTCAAGTCAGTCAGCTAAAGTCAGTTAGCTGTGGTTAGTCAGCTGCCAAGATGAGAACTGCTGCCCCTTCGGCTGGTGATCATTAAAAATATTAATGGATATACATCATGTTCCTGGTGTCTCATCTCTGTGTCTAGAATTTCTTCTAAAGGTAACATTTGGATGAGACTAGACTAACACAGAGATTGCCACGCCAAAATTTTGGAGAAGTTTCACAAGTTCCAATCAAGATAGGTGAGCATGCCTGTAGGGGCAGGAAGTGGGGAAGAGGAGAGAGAGAGAGGAGAGAGAGAAAGAGAAAAAGAAAGAGAAAGACAAAGACAGAGAGAGTTAGGAGAGAAATAAAATCTTGAGAGATTGACAGGAACAGGTCACACAGGGCCTACATAGTTTATTCTATCGCTATTTAGAGGGAATGAAGGGGGAGGACAGGGAAGGAGAAAGAGAGGAAAAAACCTTGTATGAGGTTACATTCCCCCAAACTGACTGAGGAAGTTATCTCCCTTCTCTGATGCCTGTCATTCGCCACTCCATCAAGTATACAAACAAACAACACATCAAGTTTGATAATAAAGGGCAAAAACACAAGATAAATGCTGCTAGGCTCTCCTCATAAATATATAATCTGATTTATCTGTGTGTATAAAGATATATATGCATATATATGGGGATGTTATCCCTGATCTCATATATAAACTAGGGCTCATAAATATATAATATAGATAATCTATGTATTTATATACATATTCAGAGATATCTAGATTTTATATGTATGTATTTATATATAGATGTATACACAGCTATAAAGTGATTATAAGCATGATGATTTTGAAATATGAGATATATAGGCACTTTAAAAGTTAATATTGTGTACAGGCTATATTCAATATGCATGTAATAACTGCTTCAAAAAGATATCACTTCAAAAATTATGACTTAAATATTTAATATAAAACATTAAAATGCTGATTTATACTGTGCTTTTCTACATCATTTCATAACTATTTACCCCATTTAATGGAGAGGCTAGATTCATTATACATGTAGTATATAGACTAGATTCAATTATATGTAGTAATTGCTTTATAAAGCTCTCACTTCAAAGGTCATTCCGATATTTCCTTAAAAATTAAACATCCATTTATATTGTGCTTTTATACATCATTTCATAAGCATTTGCCCCATTTATTATTCAAAATAAATGTGATAGAGATAAATTGTAATGATCCTCTTCTTAAAGAAGAGTAAGATTAAACTTTGATAATTTAAATGACTTGCCAATAGTTAAAAAATGTGTTAGCAACTTTGATGGTTTTCCTCTACTATCTATATCACCAAAGATTGAGTCGAGCTAAACACAACTATTTACTCTAAAACAGCAAGTATTTAATTCAGAGGCAAAAACAAGAGAACATAGCAGCCTCATTCTTAGAAAACATGGTATCCATTTAAAAGGTATACATAAGCACTTCAATAAGTTGTGCAGGTGTTTTGCATGCACATGAATTTACTCATCACTTATGAATAAAATGGCACACAATTATTCTATAACCTGTTTTAACTGAATTATTTTAAGTAGTCATATACATTAGACAGGTATCACTTGTCCGACAACTTGTCTTCCGTTGTTCATCAATTTGCTCAAGCAGGCACCACTAACACCTCCATATGTCCTGTCATATGCTAGTGTAGCCAAGCACATCTGTTCACTTCGAGGAAAATAAAGAACCTCAAACCATTCCATCAGGTCATGGGAATGAAGTCTAAAATTGTTACTGGTATTTGGCATATCAAATACTACAGGGGTAACCTGCCAGGCTCTGCCTTGTAAGAGGGATACTCTTGTAGTCTCCTCTCATCTTGCGCATTTATTGTGAACTGCATGGCCACTTTGTGGCCACGCTAGCCAGGCATGTGATCAGCTCTTCTGCCAGGTGGCGCTCTGACAAGCTGGGGACTCCGAATGTGGAAAATGGTGGCCCTCAAGGTGTGGGGGTTCCTCTGGCTTCTTGCAAGGTTTCTGCTGTGATGGTGGGCCAAGGCTTGAACCCGTCTTCCACCGGGTGCCTCGTGATCAGCTGGGCACAGGGAGAGCCGGTAGCAGATCTGCCCTTGTATGTGAGTCTCTGGATCAGGCATAACTAGTCTGGGCCTGACGAGGCTGGGTTTATGATCAGTTATATTTTGATACTTTTCTTCTCTGTTTCATCTACATTGGGCTTTATCCCCCATTCTCAAAAGCATTATCAATGAATTTTACCCATTTCTTCTGAATGTATTGCTTAATCCAAGGTTTTTTTTTTAAGAATTTCGTATTAATCTCAGCTCACTCTTTCTTTCTTCCCTCTCTTTTTTTCTTTTTTATCCTCACCTTCTCTCACTATCAATCCCTAACCGTGCGCCAAACCTTCTACTCAGGCACTTCAGGAAAGTATACTCGCATTCTCTTCTAATTATATTATTCCCAGCACAAACCCTTGCCAAGATTTCTATGTGAATGACCTCTTCCTTGAAAGCAAAACTGCCAACTTTTAAAATCATTTCATTCATATAACCTTTCTGTATTAGAAAATCAGCAGAGAATTCTATTTACTCTGCAATTCTGAATTTGCTTCCTTACTAAGGAACCATGTTGGCTACTCTAAAACAGTGTTTTAAGCGAATCATGAATAACGAAAAAAGCATAATGTTTTATTATTATGGTTTCTGCATGATGTTCACAAATGTCTGCCTCAATTAATATTAGAATTTTATATTACAATTTAAAATAATTCTGGGGGCTGGAGTTCAGTGTGGAGGGATTTCACATGGCCTACCTGGATTCGATCCCCAGCATCCTATATGGTTCCCAGATACCTCCAGGAGTACTTACTACATGCAGAGCCAAGAGTAACCCTTAGCATCACCAGATGCATTAATAATAAGGAGAGGATGAGGGAGAGAGGGAGGAGGAGGAAGAGGAGAAACATGAGAAGGAGGGAGAAGATGAAGAAGAAAGAAAGAATGAAGAAGAGGAGGAGGAGGTTGGGAGTAGGAGGGGAAGGAAGGAGGGTGTAAGTGGAGGGAGGGGGGTGGGAGAGGGGAGGAGGAGGAGAGATGGAGGGGAAAGAGGAGGAGGAGGTGGAAAAGAAGAAGAAGGAGAAGGAGAAGAAGATGGAGAAGGAGAAGAAGGAGGAGGAAGAAGGAGAGAGGGAGAAGGAGAAGGAGGAGGAGAAGAAAGAGAAGGAGAAGAAGAAGGAGGAGAAGGAGAAGGAGCAGAAGAAGAAATAAAATCAAATAACACTGAGACCATTATCTCAGAAATATATTTGATATTTTCACATAACAAAGTTTGTTATTAAAATAATAGATATTTAATCTCTTCCCCTTTCCATTACACATACAAATGCATTCTCTGTTCATCAATATTTGTCAACAACGCATCAACTACAAAGTGATTAAAAGACAAAAGTAAAGTATATAATCTTGATTGTTTATACGTGTTTATCTGTTAAGTTTTCTAATCTTCATGGCTATGAGAATTGCTTAATGGGATGCATTATATTGAAGACAAATACCATTTTCAATCCACTATAATGTGGCAGCATTCCAGGTACCATAAAATTATTGTATTATTTTATTTTACCTTCATATTAATTCTACAGATAATTAGTTTGCAATGTGAGTTTCCTTCAAACACATCAGTGAAAATTAAAGCATATTTCAAAACCAGAAACAATGAATAATATCTTTCTAAAATGGGAAAATCACTTACAGGAACCAGGAATTTTTTAATTTCTTCCAATGCATGACTCATACGTGAATAAGCTTCCCCAGGTGGAGCAAACACTTCAATTAATACATGAAGCTCATCACTCAAGTGGGCATATTTGGCTTCTCCACTCTTCCTTAGTTCTTCTTCCTGTGAAAGAAATTATTTTTTAGAAATACAAATCCACTCATTTTGAATTGATTTAACATTTACTGAAAGTTTGACAAAAGGGTATAATCTGAGCAAATTTCCCCTAAGTAGAAATCCTTTGAGAAATAAAAATCTGGTACAAGCCATTTAAAGACTTAAAAATCATTTTGAGAGACTGAATGATTACGGGAAGAAAGTCTGGAATAAATCGCTTTTATACAGTTTTTAATCAGCTAAATGAAGATAATACTCCCCTGAAAATAAGTTACAGAAATATGACAAACTTTTAAAGCACACCACTACATCACTGAAGTGATTATTTGCATGTCTGATGAGTAATATTTTGCAAATAAGTTAAAGAATATCATTGTTTTTAAGAATATAAAGTTTGTAAAAGAATGTTGAAAATGTGAGCAAAATACAATAAAACTAAAGCTCCTCTTGTACTCAATCTTCCCACTGACTAGGAACTTGAAGCTTACATTTTCTGCCTAATTTTGGTCAATAAGAATATAGTAAAAAAAAATAGGCTGGTTAAGAATTACTTAATAGTGGCAGTGATTCTGCATGAGTTTCATATCCCTGTTTAATCAACAACATATTTTTAATTGAATCTGATTTTTCATAGTACAGTGCTTACATGATTATTAAAGCCTGATTAATTCAACACAGGTGCAGAGCAAATCAGCATATGATACATATACACTGTTAATCTCTGACAGATATTTTACACATATCATATCTAACTTCAAAAGAACCTCACACTTTTTTTTATATATTTCAGCTTAGAAAAAGGAATTTAAATAACTAAGCACTTTCAGCAAAACTGGGATCCAAATACAGTCCTATTGGGGAAAACAAGATGCATTTCAGAAAACAGTTAAGTAAGAAATATTATCTTTTACCAAGGACGTGTTTTACTGAGTTTCTTCCCCTTTTTTTGGACTAAATTTCAAAGGATATATAAACAAGTAATTCGTAGGTTTATGTGGAATAAATATAAGAATGTTATGAACAGATCGTAACTAAATAATCAAAAGCAAATATGCTATCGATTTCATACGTGGCCACTGTAGTGCAAATTTTAAAGGGTTTATCTGATTAAAAGTCTTATCTTTCACAGCTGAAATCACCATGAAAATTAACGCAGCATATCTGCTCTCCTGCCTACTCTACTTATTTATTCATTCATTCATTCATTCATTCATTCATTTCTATCTATCTATTTATTTATTTGTTCATTTATTTATTGATTGATTTGCTTGTTTGTCTGCTTATTCATTTACTTATTTATCTATCTAATATCTATTTATTTTTTGCTTTTTGGGTCACACCCGGCGATGCTCAGGGATTAATCCTGGCTCTGCACTCAGGGATTACTCCGGGAGGTGCCCGGGGACCATATGGGATGCTGGAGACCAAACCCAGGTCAGCTGCTTGCAAGGCAAACGCCCTACCTGCTGGACTATCACTCCGGCCCCTACCCTATTTATTTATATTCAATTTCTTCTATTCTGTGAATCATTTGCTTAAGCACACTTTCAAACTCTAAGATCTTATAATTAAGAGGGTCTGTTTTTCAGTTTCCATTTCTCAATAGGAAGAAGTAAACTTACAGACAGCCATGGAGTGTAGTGAGTATGTATTTCACATGCGGCCTCTTTCTGAGATGCAAGCAGTTGTGCATTCTGGGTTCATCTTCATTTGTATATCATCCTGGGGCACTTAAAAGTTTTCCTAAGTTATTATTCTCAACATTTCTTTAGTTGATTTCCAGCTGAATATCAGTGTTTACTTACTTTCCAAATTTTATGTTTTATATACTAAAAGTTAACACTTTGAAAGCTCCTTCATAAGGGGCCCAGTGAAAGACAGTACAGTAGTAAGGGACTTGGTTTACACATGGCCCAGATTCAGTCCCCAGCACCACATATAGACCCTGAGTCCTACCACAGGTGTTACCAAACTACAAAGCTATGAACCCCTGACAAATGTGGGGTGTGACTCCAAGCCATGCCCCTTTCTCACAAAAGTACAAAAAAATGAATGTGATTAATAAATATGTCTGGAATTTGGCCATTAGACTGATAGTAATGAAAATCATTAAAAACTTTTATTTCAATCTCTCCTTCCTTTAAATAAACAGGTTACAAAGCAGGTCTTTAGATTCAACAATTTTCTAAATAGTGGTTAATACAGAGTAAGATAGGATTTGAGGCAGGGGTTCAGTAAGTGATGGCAATGGTGAAAGTTTTAAAAAAGTAAATTTATTTAACATATCAAAAGTAATGGGTATCTACTTACAAATGTTTTAAGAATGAAAGCTGATATATTAAAGGGTTTGTATATATCAATATTCACATACTTAGGTGAATATTGATATATTGACCTGGTGAAGCAAATGGTGTGTTCCATATACCAAAAACAGTAACAATAATGGACCTCATTCCCAATGAATGGAGATTTTACTGTGGCCCACTTCAAGCAAATCTATGAACAACGGGAAGACAAGTGATACAAGAAGCAAGTGATACAAGTAGTTTATTTACAAAATTAAGTACATTTAAAAGTAGAGGAATTTTTTGTCTGTATTTAATGCTCAGTTCTATGTTGGTATCAGACCTTTACACATTTATTCACACATGTTCCCTTCTCTATCTAACCAAACCTCTGACTCCCACGCGCTTGTGGTAATTTCCACTTTTGGTAGCGTGGTAATTTCCACTTTTGGTAAGCGTGAACAACGTTCTAATTGTATATCTCACGGTGGTATAATAAAATGTTAAAAAAAAAAGTAGAGGAATTTTTGAGTTATGAGGAAGTTGAACATTTAGTGCATGGTTAAGTGTTCATAGTAATAATATATATTATTGATACATGTAATACATTAAAATATTGCTATTTACACATTTATCATGACTAATATTTACTATGCTGTGATGTAGTACTTTAAAGATAATCTTTGTCCATTTCAGTGCAGAGCAAATAAGATGCCATAAGCATGTGGGTCTATTTAACTCTCAAGTAAAGTCTGAGCTGTAGTTAGAGGAAGTGGATCTCACCCCACATTCAATGGATGCACAAGATTCTGATTCCTCCTCTCTCAAATCAAGAGACCCCCTGGATGTTGCGCTATTTGTGTTAATACAGCAGGTAGTCCATTATCACTTCTGAATTCCACTCTTTTGAGAAAGATAAAAGGTAGCCAAATAAAGTCTTTTCTTCAAGTATACATATCAGAGGTTGCACTTCTCATTTCTGCAAAAAGCACAGACACAGAAAAGAGGGTGCAAATGGCATCCTTGAATGTGGTCTCAGACTGCATGGAGAAAAACATGATGACTCAGCATGCCACTAGAAAATGTGAAAAGGATACTAGGTGACAATGAGTTGTTTTCTTAGTTGTTTTTTTGTCTGTGGGGCTAAGTAAGATGATGCTAGGTGGATAGATCTAATTTTGGTGACTAGCCACCTCTACAACCTTATGTGTCACACTCACCACTGAAGTTACAACACTCCACTACCACTGTCCCTAGCCTGTGTCTTTCTTGCTCACAGTCATCCACTTTACATCCAATCTAAAGCCTCTCTTGGTAATCTCTGAACATGTTCAGTAACCAACTTTCCATTCAATTCCAACACCTCCTTGGTAAACTGTTACACTGTCAGAGTCTAAGAGATTTTGTTTTTGCTTAGCCATCCTCTGACCCCCCCACACTCCTCCCTGATTACTTTCCTTACATACCAAAGGAGTAAATTCATTTGATATTTGTCTTTCTTTTGATTTCGCTTCACATAAACCATATGGTTCTATGTTGCAGTAAACTGTAAGATGTCGTTATTTGTAAAAGCTGTATATTCACAGAATATGTGAATATTCTGATTTTTAGTAGCCCAGCTGTGTGATGTTATGGATGGATGTTATGGATTGGATGTTATGAATGCCAAGAACTGGAATTTCAGCATTGTATGGAAGCACAAATTTTTGAATCAGAATATTCTGATTCTTAGTAGCCCAGCTGTGTGATGTTATGGATGGATGTTATGAATTGGATGTTATGGATGCCAAGAATTGGAATTTCAGCATTGTATGGAAGCACAAATTTTAGTTATCTGCAGTATCCATGAGTTTTCCAAAGAGGTTGAACTAGTCAACATATCCAGCAACAGTATATGATGGTTCTTTTTCCCATCGCCCACATGTCTGAACTGATCATTTTCTGTTCTTTCTAATGTGTACAATCTCATGAGTATGAGGCAAAAATAATGCTTTTAATTTGCATTAACTAGATGAGAGAAATGCAGAGCAATTTTTTCATATACCTATCTGCTATAACTATGACTATTTTAAGGATGCATATATTCATCTCCTCTACCCATTTTATGAAGTTATTTAGTTTTTATGCTATATTTTACATGTACTCTATTATTTCTTATGTAAATTGGCTGAAAATTAGTTCCTTACATTATTATCTAATTGTAAATTAATCACTGTCACTGTCTTCTCGTTCATCGATTGGCTCAATCGGGCACCAGTAACATCTCCATATATCCTGTCTCATGCTGTAGCCCCAGGGCATCTGCTTGTTCCAGGAACATAAAGAGCCTCAAAACCATTCCATCAGGTCTGGGAATGAGGTCTAAAATTGTTATTGGTATTTGGCATTTCAAATACGCGGGTAGCTTGCCAGGCTCTGCCATGCGGGTAGCATACTCTTGTAGTCATCTCTAAATCCAGCATTTATAAATGCATTTTAAATAATTGCATTTTATATTAGAAGAATTTTTCCCCCTTCAATTGCTGTTAAGAGAAATGGGGCACTAAGGAAAAGAACTGCAGTTTCATAGACCATAATTAGAATTAGAATCCAGGTAATTCCATACCAAAGGTTAAAGTATTCATCACTATGGATATACAGCTGGTTGAACTTAAACATAAGTAAACATTTAATTCATCCAGAGTTCCCCACTGACAGTCTCTACTTCCTGGTAGCCTTAGGGCAGCTATCTCCTATTTTCTGTATTCTAGTACCACACAATACTAAGCAACTCAAGAGAGTTGCTACACCAGAGCTTAGGTTTTAATCCATCAAGCACATTTAATGTAGTACATTTAATTTCTCCTTACCCAATATTATTCTGATTTTTAGTAGCCCAGCAATGTTGGAAACTTATTTTCAAGGTTTCTTTCTCCCTTTCTTAAAACTTTCCTAAACCAACTAGTGATCTAGTATTGTGCTGATTATACCTAATTCTGTTTGCAATAGTTTCAGAGATGGCATTCACCCAATATCTTTGAGGTTGAACTTAGATTCAGTGATACAATTTTTCATGAATTATTCATCCCCGCACAATTTGTTTAACAATGGAGTAAGGATGGTGAGGTTCTTTAGCATCTGTTTCTACTCTGGGGGTGAGATAGTCAGGAAAGGTCCCACTGAAGATGTCATCTGAATTCAGACACTCATGATAAACTGCATACAGGAATAGGATTTCTTCTTAGGCTCTAATACTGCAAGCATCCATTTGCTCTCTGGAGTTGCCAGTTTCAATTTCTTATCCACTCTCTGAAGAAAATGTTAGACATTGAGTTCATATAAAATATCAAAGGGATACTTAATAAACAGCTCATTGATAATTTCATTACAACTTAAGAGTCATCATTTTTCTTGTCACAAATCACTTCCTAACATAACACATTTTAAGACCCCACTCACTTGACCCCTCCAAACCCTACCCCAGGCCTATACTTATTCTATATCTCTCTCTTGCTACCTGAAACTTTTCTAGAGACTTTTAAACCACTTTATTTTCTTTTAAACACAGAAATTGTTACAGAGGACTAATGCAAAAGTTCACATGCCAAACCTATTGTGGAATTCAATAAAACAAGGGAGGCATAAGACAATTGATCTTACCATTAAAAGACAGAGTGATGACCATTATTCATTATCTGAATAGAAAACACACACACACACATGCACACTCACATAAGCATGTACAATGGCAGTGTTATATTTTATAGAATAAGGTCTTCCATTTGCCAAATCAAGCAGTTATTTGAAAAAATGTAGAATATATGATAATTTGTTAATAAAATTATATAATTAATGTTTCTCTTTCTTGTGCTACTCCAAATATTATTGAAGTCTTTCAAATAGAGTTTCCTGAAAATTCTCACTATGAATACAGAGAACATCTAAGTAACTGAGTTAATGATTTATTCGTTATTTTAAGACACCTACATTTTTACCTTGATGTATTAAAAATATCTGATGTAGGGGTCGGAGCGATAGCCAAGCGGGTAGGGCGTTTGCCTTGCACCGCGGCCTGCATATGCCGGCCCGGGTTCGATCCCGGCATCCCATATGGTCCCCTGAGCACCACCAGGAGTAATTCCTGTGTGCAGAGACAGGAGTATCCCCTGAGCATTGCCGGGTGTGACCCAAAAAGCAAAATATATATATTATATATATATATATATATATATATATCTGAAGTAATATAGTTTATGTGTTTCTTTTATAGTAGCTAATTAAAGGAGATATAGCCTTTATTTTCAAAATGTAAGTACCTTTACCAGGTTCACTTAATATTACTTCTCCATAAAATACTTAAGTAAATGTCCAAGTAAAACTGATAGTATGAGCTTCTCTCATCTTTTAACAAGGATTCTGCAAAATTTCTTTCCAAACTTGTTTATAGTTGCTCTGCTTACTTATTACATGTACTGGAGTATGTAATTGCTGTTTACATTTCCTAGGAAGATAAAGCTACACTTTGTCCTTTATTATACCTTATGATTCATCTTTCAATGCTTATTGATTTAACACAGGATTATGAAACTATAAATGTATCACATCAAACTCACCAGTAATAGTTAGATCCATAATCAACTCTCGGACTGATCTATACTAAGCACATTTCTAACTGCTATTTTAAATCAGCCTAATCTCCCTTTCCTGTCTCTTCTGTACCTACAATTTTGCTATCAAAGCCTGAACGAGTGTGTGTGTCTGTGGTGTGTGTTAATAGTTCATTTGCTCTGTTTATGTTTCACATATAAGTGAAGCCATCTGCTGTCTTTCTCTTTCTGACATAGTTTGATGAGTATAATCACATCAAGTACCATCAATGTTATCATTAAGGGGCAATTTAGTCTTATTCAGATGAGTAGCATATAAATTTTATACAGCTGACCAGTTTCCACTGTGTATTTACACAATTTCTTTATCCATTCATATGCTAATGAGCATGTAGGTTGCTTCCATTTCTTCATTATTGTCAGTAACACTGTAATGAATATCAGGTAATAATATATTTTCCAATTAGTGTTTTTATATACTTCAGATAGGAGTGTAATGATGTCTGCATTTATTTCTATTTTTTTATTTTTTGTAGACCTCCATAGTATTTTTTCCAAAGAAACTACAATTTAAATTATTTTTCCTCTATACCAACATTTTATGTTTCAAAAATTTGAACATAGGTGTAGTGATAACTCATTATAGTTTTATTTGTATTGGATAATAAGTAGCAGTGGACTTTTTTTTAATGTGCTTGTCTGCCATCTGTACATCTCTGGAGATATACCTATTCAGAATCCCATTCTTAAAACTAGCTCACTAGATACCAGAGATATATTCAGTGTGGAGGGTAACAGCCTTGCAAACAGACAACCTGGTACCCCAGATGAATCCCTGGGCCAACATATAAGCCCCTCCAGGCGTTATCTCTGAGTGTACACAAGAAGTAGCCCTGATCACCACAAGGTGTCTCAAAATTTAAGAAAACAAGTGCCTTGTTTTCGATGACTTACTTCATTTGAATACTGGCCCTTTGTTGAGTATCTGAAGTGCAGCCATTATCTCCCAAACCATATTTACTTTGTGGTTAATTTCTTTTGCTACGATGGATTTTTTTTTTTTTTTTTTTAGTTTTAAGATTGAATGTGTTTGGGAAACACATGCGGTGCCATCAACGAAACACAGGTTGACTGCGTTCAAGACAAGAGCCTTACCTGATCTTTTTGGGGCCTAAATCTTAATTTCCAAAAAAAATATTTTACAGCAAAAGCACATAGGTTAAGATATAATACTTCATATGTAGGTTCTATAGTAAACATCTTCACACTTTATTTTCTCTAAAAGTATTTTCCTAGATCTATTACAACAGTATCTATATACCTCTTACACATTTTATATATGTTTATTTTTATATACCTTTATTTTATATACCTTCATATTTCAACAAAATATTTCCCTATTTTCAAAGGAAATCAAATCAAACTATATATATATATATATATATATATATATATATATATATATATTCTTTTTTTTTTTTTGCTTTTTGGGTCACACCTGACAATGCTCAGGGGTTACTCCTGGCTCTGTACTCAGGAATTACTCCTGGCGGTGTTCAGGGGACCGTATGGGATGCCGGGGATCAAACCCGGGCCAGCATGGGCTGGCCGCATGCAAGGCAAACGCCCTACCCGCTGAACTATAGCTCCAGCCCCCAAAATATTTGATATGCCAAAAAACAGTCACAATTTTAGACCTCATTCACATGATCTGAATGAATGGTTTGAGTCTCTTCATGTTCCTGGAACAAGCAGTTGCCCTTGAGTTACACTAGTATGTAACAGGATATCTGAAGATGTTACTGGTGCCCGCTCCAGCAAATCTATGAACAGGAAGACAAGTGATACAAGTGATTCTCCTAGATCTATATACAACAGTAAACAGTATTTATATACCTCTTTTACATTTATATACCTCAGAGCAGAAGAAAAAATATGTTAACAATCTTTTTCTGACCAGCAACAGAAAGAATCCCCAAACTGCTGAGATACCTAAACACACCTAAACACACACACACACACACACACACACACACACACATACAAAACCAGGAAAGTCAAGGTCCTAATCTAGATGTGATTTGTATCACCACATATATATATATATATATATATATATATATTATATATATATATATATATATGTATATATAGTACAGTAAGATAATTCGGCTATATAATATAAGTTTTATTTTAGTAAATAATTACTATTACTCAAATATTAAGATTATATATAGTATAGTATATACTTATATATACTACAGTAAGATATATCTTACTGTACCATATATATATATAGTACAGTAAGATAATTCGGCCTATATATATATATATATACATATATATATATATATATATATATATACTCTGATGGCTACATCTGCTACCCACTTTGTATCACCACTTTGTATCACTCGTATATGTTGTTACTTAACAACGTAGAAACAGCAAGGTGGTGTCTACTAACATGAACTAAACCTTATTTCTGACAACAGTGGGTCCATCTTGTCTATACTACAACTTTTTATGTTACTATAGGCTGGGATTTTAAGTAGTGCAAGATTTTTTTCAGGTCAAGCAAATGCTGTCTGAATAGTGTAGGTCTGTATGTTGCACTCAGGAGCTAAATTTAGTAAGCTTGAAATAATTCAGAGAGTATCTTAATATTTGAGTAATAGTAATTATTTACTAAAATAAAACTTATAGTAATATTTGAGGAATAAATTCCACCATTGTATAAACTAATATGAAATTTTGTATTGCACTGTGATTATGCATGTTTCAAAAAATTCTATGAAAAAATGATAAGCATTTTCAGTTTGGGGGCCACAACCCTAGTGATCAGGGTTTATTCCTGTCTCTGCATCATGAATTACTCTTGGCGGGCTTGGGAAACCATATGGGGTGTGAGCAGCATGCAGGGAAACACCTAGTGAACTATACAGTCTCTGGACACTTATAGATTTCTGCGTCCAGTAAAATGCAAAAGACTAGAACTTTGGAGACTACAAGTAAAATGGTTCTTCTTATCATGAATCCACTAACTATAAGCTTCTGTTGATATTTTGCACTTGTGAACTAGCTTCTTCATATGAACAAGAGGCAGGGATTACCAGTAAACTTCAAACAGTGCAATAAAAGCCACAGGGATTTTAGAATGTGTCTTGAATCCTCTTAGAGCAAAATGGGCACTCTCCCCTATCCTAATCAAGCTCAACTTAGACCTGCTTGTATATGATAATGATAATGCATTATTCAGGAGCTATTAAGTAAAAATTAAAAATTCAATTGACAATTATTATATTAATCTTTAAAAAGCACAGTGCAACTGCTACTGCATACTTCACAGAAAATATAAGAATATGTATTTTCTTATATTTTCTGGAAAATATAAGAACATATATTTCCTTATATTTTGCTGGAAAATAGCAACAGCAAGACTGTAGTGATCTACATTAATTCAGTTCCTGTGACACTTGAAATATTTCTTTGAAACTACCAATATTTGATAATACAAATATAGTATTTGAAGACAATAACTAAGTTTTTACTCTAACTTTCTGAATCTACAAAGTAATGAAACAATACTTCTCTTATAAAAAACAAATACGATTGCATATATAAGTTCTAAGTGTAGTGTCAGGAATAGTGTAAAAACTAAGGCTTTCTCTATTAGGAGCTATGTAATTTTTGTTAGTTATTCACATAGTAATATATTTGATTTTGGTTTGCCTGACTTCAAAGTCACACTCGCATTAATGGATGTTTACTATGAACATTGAATTCATTTGGAAAAATACAATTATAAAACTTCCAAATTAACAGTTGCTTTAAAGGAATGAAGCACATCACATTGTGCTTGCTGCTTTATTAAGTTAATTTAAATGTATAACTTTACTCTAAGAACATACAGTATATTTAAAAATTACTCTACAGAGAGAATCATGTGCAATTTCTTAAATTTTAATTTTCACAGAAACCATAATACTTGCAGTGTTCTAGATATACTGTTACATTTAAAAAGCACATATCATGATGATTAACAGTCTATGGTATGTTCATATGCCCAGGATTATAATCCCAACTTTTCCATTTTGCTCCTTTTCATTTGTTCTATATTCTGATTTTTTATAGTACCCCGTGGTGCTCAGGTCTTACTACTGGTATGGCTCCAAGGACCATGTGTGATGGGCAACAAATCAAATCCAGGTGAGCAGGATGAAAGACATTTGCCCGCTACACTGTCTCCCAGCTCTCCACATTAGGCATGTGACCTCACTGTTTTAATTCACAACCCCAACCCTGTAAAAGTATAATAGGTAATGGGAATAATAATTTAAATACTAATCAAAATTTCTATTCAAAAATTGTGTTAAACATCTCACTCAAAACGACACACTAATTTATATGAACTATAATATATTTTCACATCCGGATTCCCCAGCTCAATAGAGCTCCACCCAGCAGAAATGCTGATCATAAGCCTGGCAAGCATGACCACAAAGCAGCCCTGAGGTTCATCAATAAATGCTACAAGATTATCCCACCTGCATGGCAGAGCCTGGCTAGCTACCCTTGTCGTATTTGACATGCCAAATACCAGTAACATTATAGACCTCATTCCCATGACCAGAAAGAATAGTCTGAGGCTCTTCCTGTTCCTGGAGCGAGCAGATGCCCTGGGGCTACACTAGCATGTGACAGGACATATGGAGATGTTACTGGTGCCTGCTCAAGCAAATCGATGCACAACGGGAAGACAAGTGATAATATATTTCAGACTCCAATAATTTTCCTCAGGAGTAGTTCTTCTAGTGACAGGAAAAATAATTTTTAAATGTTGAAAACACATGATACAGAGTGCTTGCAATGTTCATACTTTGCTTTCAACTTTAGTAATTACATATTATAATTTCTTAGAGTGGTTTTTTGAAGGCTTTCTTTTCTTAATGTCTCAGGGAACTTTAAAGAAAATCTCGAGATATAAATAAGTCCATTTTCTGCACAGTTTTCTAAATAAAAGAGACAAATAATCATTTGTACATTAGCTCCAACAATATTAATTTGAACTGAAAAGCATTTTCAAACACACATATGTGTTATTTTTTATGCCAGTTGAAGTTAGTCACCTAAAAGTACACAGAGATCTTCATACAAGTGAATGAATGTAAACGTATGGTTATTAGCAATGTCTTGAGAGGCTTGCTAGAGAAACAAAGGTCCTAGAGAGCAACTCACGATTTGTATTGCTTTCACTTAAAAATTCCAACTTTTCTGAACTAGATGTGATATGATTTCATCAAAATTAAATTTATCCATTCATCAAGTGGTTAGCTATAGAAGAAAAACCTTAGTACTGTTACGAACACATTCTAACTCTATATAGATTCACCAAGGATAAAATACCAGAATAGTCAATGGAACCATAGGATGATATTTTAAGTTAGGTGAATATTTTTAAAACATGTAAGTGGATAATTCCAAACAAATTCAGGCAATAGTTTGGAAATGGGAGGTTTGGTAGGCTGTGAATGTGAATTCAGGAATATCAAAAATTTCATTTAGGTTACATCAAGAATGTACTAAGTAGACATACTATAAAAAGTTTATATGACTAAGTACAAACTATGAATACAATGAAAGACTTGCCTGATTATACAAAGAAAATAGTTCACATAATCCAAATGATTATAGGTCACCGTTATCAATTAACACATGATCAACAGAAATAGAATATGCAAGTAATTACCTAACAGTGAGATATTCCAAGAATGAGTTTCTGGAAGAGAAGAATTAAGTCCTGGAAAGCTCACACTTAGAAAGATGGAGTCTTCACAGGGGAAGATGTGAAGGTAAGGGCACTCAATAGTATCCAAAGTTGACAAGAAACAAAGAAAGTAGGTTTGAACAGGCCTTGTCTTCTCATGTGACAGAAAAAGAATCAGAAACCACATGAATGGGAATCTATGTTTCAAATACACTGAAGGATTTTCTTCTCTATTTTATCTAAATCATTTTATCTAAACCATTGAATAACAACACCAATAGTACAGACATAAAGAGAACAATCAGGCAGTCATAGCATATGCCATCTGAACATATGTCAACTGAATTACATGAGCACCTATATAGACAAAATTTAGAAAGTAGTTAAGATCAAATTCAGGTACATTTCTGATTTTAAAAACATGATTACCAACATAGGAAAAAATGTAAACTAAATTATGTTGTTTAATTCTGTTAGATTTTAAAGGAGTTTTTCAACCCTTTTACTCAGATTATTTTTTAGAATATCTATAATTATTATACTCTGCTCACTATGAAATATATGAATCATCTGAAGAGCAGATATATTTTTGTCAATTTTATTACCCAGGAATGTTTTTCATAAGAGTTCAAAACCAGTATCAATGAAATGTAAGCATCATAATGAACTGCACCCTTAAATCCTATTTTCTATGGGCTTACAGGAACAACACTTTGATGAGTATTTTGCTCTAAACTGCTAATACTTTCTTTTATACAGATATAAAAGTTTATAATTCCCTTAGATTAAGCCAATTAGCTAATATGGATGATCAATGAAACAAAGTTAAGATAAAGTCTGTATGTCAGTGATGCTAAGACCTCTAATTTAATAGTAATAATTGAGACCAAATATGTAAATAGTATGACCACTAAAAAAGTGGGAAATATCCATTGTGCTCATGGTCTTGTAGAAGAATGTCTTTGATATCCATAAAAGTCTGATATAATTATCATTAAATAACAATAAGTCATGAGACCAGATGGGAAAATATTTTTCTTCTAAATACATTTCCCAACAACCACTGAAACAAATATTAAAGATACTATTAATAATCGGTATATTAACTATGCTTACTATCTTTGTGCACCCAGCAAATATTTATTTTCCTGAATAGTTTTTTGAACAGAAGGAATGGTTTGCTGGGAAATAAGCCAGAAGGAAATGCCAGGGAATTAGGACCCTCTCATAGAATCTCTCAACTTGTGATTGTGGGGGAACAGAATTAAAATTCTGAGCTTTTCACTCTCTACCCAGTTTAACTTGCCTTTTTTTTCCTTTTCATAGGCTTCATTGAGGGAGAAGTTAATTGCTCACAGATTTAACTTATTTGGGAATGTATTTTACACATTTCCTTATTTTCTCACTTAGTCTAATTCATCAGAGATCTTCCCGACGAAAACCTCACATAACTAAATCTGGAAACTCAAATCAAAATAAGCTATTAGATTAAATTAAGTAAAGAATGACTAAAACGAGAGATATTTTGTCCTAAATGTGTAAGTGTAAAATACATGAACAGATACACATTATGAGGGGATTAGAGATGTGAATTATAGAGACAAATTTAATATGCAAATAATAGAAATTTCACTTGCAAAGATGTAATATAGGAATGATTCACTAAATACGTGACAGACAAATCCTAGACTATGGATCACAAAAGCTCAAGAATTAATCATTAGAACTCAATTAATTTCATATGATAATAAAGAGAGAAAGGTACTAATTAGAATATATTTCCATAAGGTCTTTGAAATTGAAGTTAAAGAAGAGACATGCAAACACAAACAACAACAAAAAAGAACCTTTACAATCATTTAGAAACAATGTGAAGGGGAAATAGGTCAGTAGACTATCCATATATAGAATTTAGAAGTAGGATAGTATGGTTATCAATAACTATTACACAGACATAATTGGGTGCTTTATGTGTATAATATTATATTATATTTTATATAATATATAATATTATATTATTCCTTCTTCAAAATGCTATATAGCATCTGATAAGCCTTTTCAAGGACAGCTATAGATATCTCTGAGTCATGACTGCTTATGCTATAATAAAGTAGCATTATTGTTTTATAAATAGTCATTATAGTATTTATCACCTTTCAAGAAATACATTTCTTAGACTATATAGAATTAAGTATTTGTTGGAAATATTTCAAAAAGCAGAAAAGCAAAAAGGCAAAGACTGGGTAGATAATGTAGCAGGTAGACAGCTGCCTTGCAAGTGGTTAACCCCAGTTTGATCTCTGAGCTACATATGGTCTCTGAGCCTTGCAAGGAGCGATTTCTAAGAGCAAATCCAGGAGCAAAACCTAAGCATGCATGGTGTGGCCTAAAAACCAAATTCTGAAACCAAACTAAAAGGCAAGGACTATTTATAGAAAGGGTCCATAATCTAGAATTTATGATTTAAAATGCTCTGAGTTTCTGCCTACCAAAGACATACTCAAAGCAAAAGATTTTTTGGCAAGACTGTGGGTGAGCTGGAGAATTTTACTTTGTATGCTGATTCTCAGGGTACCTAGGTCTGTTTTCTAGTTTTAAAAGAAGTATCCTCTTGGGTGAAATGGCTTAATAAAGTCTGAGACAGCAGCTTTTGAATTTGGAATAAGGCCTGGGCAGAATACTGTGCTGGAAAGAAAGTTATGAACCAATTAAGCAGTGGAGACGCTGAGCCATATGAGGATCTAAGTCAAGCCATCTCTAACCTGAAAGATATTGCCATAATTGCTTCTGGGCCCCTCAATCTACCCAAAGGGCAAACTGTCACTGCCTTCCAATAACTGAAAAACAATGCTAGTGGATCCCACTTGGCAGGGAGCAACAGGTCAAATGCCCAGGGCTGAAAGAAAATTTTGAAGTGGGCGATCAAGTTTTGATGGGGTAGCTTATACAATGGAACCTGTTTGTGAAGGAGACAAGAGTAATATGCCAAAACATATCTGAGTAAGGGCACTCAGGAGGAGTGGCTATTCAGGGAGGGAAGAAGACAAGATCAAAGGGTCTTAAAAGCTGCTGGAGATGTTTATGCAGTGTTGTAGAGATGGTGCCTACTGGGAATGCAACTACAACAGACCGATGGAGTCTATCATTGTAGATGTGTTAGAGAGAAATCTCCTTTGAACAAATGCATTACTCTGTTCATCAAGCCACCAGGCTGAGAAGCAAACATCATCTTAGCCTCTGAAAAGGTTGACCACTGACAGAAAATAATAGCTGAGTGTGAATTGCAAACAAAAAGGGCATCCACATTTGCAATATAGATTCAAGTTGAATAAATGCCACATGTAGAAAATATATACTACCACTACTTTTAGCTTCTTGGAAACATATCTAAGTCATATTAGTTACTGCTTAGAAGTCACTGCTAAAATCCTATTCACCTACAATTCAACCATTTAAATAAGGCATTACAGGCCTTTGAAAAATGGTACTGTTTTTTGCTCACTGATTTCATCCTGTACCATCACCTTTGACCAAGTATTCTGCCATTGCAAAAAAATCCTCAACGATTCTGAAAGCATTATTGTACCAAAAAATCATTGTTTTCTGTGAGGAGACAAAATTCAGATAAAATATACTCAGCTAGTCTAAGGAGACAGAAAAGTAGAAACATTATTATTCTACAGAACCTTAAATATACTTCAAAATGACAAAATAAAATTATTTGATATAGCAATACTAATAGTGATATCAACTTCCATTAGGATCAACTTACAGATCAGGAATCTTCTGAAACATGTGGTAGTCTCTAACTTAGACAGTATTTTTATGTGTCTCTGTGTGTGTGTGTGTCTGCACATGAATTAAGGCAAGTTACAAACTAAATACTGTTTCTTAGAGCAGATACACATGTGAATAATAAGTGTAGTATATTCATAGTTTAGTATTAATTTTATATTAAATAGGTATGTTTTTGTTACCTGGAAAATAATCTCTAAAGAGAAGAAAAGAGACTGGATTTACTGTTCTAAAAATTTGAATCACTTTTATTTTTCTCTTATATTCCTCAATCTATTTCAGCAAAAATTTATTTCACACAAAGGCAAATTTCTTTACTGAGTGTAAGAAACCTGGGAAAGAAGAATATTTTTACATTATAAAAGGAATTAACTACATTGGACTGACTACAGTAGTGAGTGTTAATTTGGCAAATCTATTTTTTACAGATGAATTCACTGGTAACTTCATTTTTTGCTTTGTTTTTACAGAACTACAAAATTATTCATCAGTGCTACAAAACAAAACTTTTGTACCACAGAGGGCAGAACTGTGTAAGGGCTAGAAGCCCTCAGGTACATGCAGTCTGTGTAAGCAAGTATCTAACACTATGTTCACCAGAAATCTGAATTTGGATAAATGGCATTGGTGTTACTATGACATTTCTCTTGGGTCTGGAAAATCTTTCTGTAAAAATGTTTAAACTATCTGAAAAGACATCTTATGGGAAGGCATAAGGTGCAGTGTAGACAGATGAGCTAATGGGGTTGCATTCTATACTGATTCATGTTTTTGCCAGTGTTGCTCAGAAAAATATCTTTTCCAGGAGAGAACTTTTTTCCAAATAGAACTGAGATGCTCGGGGCCGGAGCGATAGTCCAGCTGGTAGGGCATTTGCCTTGCACGCAGCCAGCCCATGCCAGCCCGGGTTTGATCCCCCGGCATCCCATATGGTCCCCCGAGCAACGCCAGGAGTAATTCCTGAGTGCAGAGCCTGGAGAAAGCCCTGAGCATCACCGGATGTGGCCCAAAAACAGCAAAAAAAAAAAAAAAAAGAAATGAGATACTGGGGTCCAAGCTGTAGTACAGCGTGTAGGGCATTTGTCTTGCATGCAGCCAACCTGTGTTCGATTCCGGGCATCCCAAATGGTCCCCACCACTGCCAAGTGTAATACCTGAGCCAGAAATCACCCCTAAGCATCACTGGGAGTGACCCAAAAAAAAAAAAAAAAAAAAAAAACTATAGACCTATGGAATAGAACTGAGTATCCTGAAACGCACTCACAAATATACAACCACTTAATCTTCGATAAAGGAGCAAAAAATATTAAGTGGAGCAAAGAAAGCCTCTTCAACAAATGGTGCTGGGAAAACTGGGCAGCTACATGTAAAAAAATGAACTTAGACCTCTTTCTAACGCCATGCACAAAAGTCAGATCAAAATGGATTCTAGATCTCAACATCAGACATGAATCTATAAGGTACATCGAAGAAAACATAGGAGAAACACTCTATGACATCGAAACGAAAAGTATCTTTAAAGACGACACACCACTGACCAAGCAAATGGAAGCAATGATAAACAAAAACGATCATTAAACGACAAAAAGAACGTTTTACAATTAAAGAAGCAATAAGACTCACCATTGATAAAACTTAAGATAAACTCTAACCAGGCGCCATAAAAAGAGCAGAAGAGCAGCAGGAAGAGAGAGAGAGAAAGAGGAAACTGGGTACCGCTATTAAGGCAGCATGGGGGGGAGGGGGTGCATGGGGAAAGGGACTGTGGAGGGAATGACAGAAATTATATCACGATCACTGTGGGATAATAAAAAATTAAAAAAAAGAAAAGCTTCTGCACCTCAAAAGAAACGGTGACCAAGATACAAAGACAATCCACAGAGTGGGAAAGGATATTCACCCAATACCCATCTGACAAGGGGTTAATATCCAGGATATATCAGGCACTGGTAGCACTCCACAAGAAGAAAACAGCCAACCCCATCAAAAAATTGGGAGAAGAAATGAACAGAAGCTTCCAAAAAGAAGAAATTCGAATGGCCAAAAGGCATATGAAAAAGTGCTCTTCATCTTTAATCATCAGGGGAGATGCAAATCAAAACAACAATGAGGTACCATCTCACCCCACAGAGACTGGCACACATCCAAAACAGCAAGAACAACCAGTGCTGGCGTGGATGTGGGGAAAAAGGGACTCTCATCCACTGCTGGTGGGAGTGCCGACTGGTCCAGCCCTTTTGGAAAACAATATGGGCATTCCTCCGAAAGCTAGATATTGAGCTCCCATTTGATCCAGCAATAGCACTCCTGGGAATATACCCTAGAGACCGAAAAACACATAGCAGAAACACTATCTGTACTTCTTTATTCATCTCTGTGCTATTCACTATAGCTAGAATCTGGAAACAACCTAAATGCCCGAAAACAGAGGACTGGCTAAAGAAACTGTGGTTCATCTACACTATGGAATACTATGCGGCTGTCAGAAAGGATGAAATTATGAAATTTACCTGCAAATGGATGGACATGGAGTCTATCATGCTGAGTGGAATTAGTCAGAAGGAAAAGGACAGATATAGAATGACTGCATTCATTAATAGGATATAGATACCAGTGTTTTAATAAATATGGGAAATGGTAATGGCAGATTAAAACTCACCACTGAATATACGCAAAGAGACTTAAGTGATAAACTCTAAATATCTGCAGGGGCTAGCCACAATGTGTAAAATAAGAGGGAGTGAGATGCAGAGACAAGAGAGAGAGATAGAGAGAGAGAGAGGAAACTGGGGTACCTGCTATTGAGGCGGGTGGGGGGATGGGTGGGGAGGGGTACATTGGTGGTGGAAATGGGGCACTGGTGGAGGGATGGGTGCTGGAATACTGTATTACCAAGAACCAATTATGAACACCTTTGTAATTGTATGTTTCACGGTGGTATAATAAAAAATTAAAAAAAAAAACTAGAGAGAGAAATGAGATGTTAATTCATTATTGAAAATGTATAAAATCCGTCAGCAAGTCATAAATAAACATACCATTTCTCATCAGTACAGGAAAACCGTAAGTACCAGGAGTGAGTGCTGTGTTCAGTGTCTCATAATGGGAAGTTTGCTCTGTCCTTTAAAGAAGTCCTTTTAACACTTAGTAATTTGTTTCAAATTTCTCTGAATTCCCAAAGTTATTTCCTGTCCAAAAAGCTCTGAATTATTCCTTCAAATCTGAATGATAAATTAGTCAGGCATAGTATTGTGGTGAAGTTTCATTTCATTGAGTTTTTGTGGTATATCTACCCAGTCTATTCTTGATATAACCATTACAGCCCTACCACTGCTACTCCTATGAAGGTATCTCAGGCTGTGGCAGTCAGCAATGGTGAGAGAACACAGGCTAAGGAATTGAAGGACTAGAATGCCATCTTCTCTTTCAACCATTGTATCTATTTATTTATATCTATGTATCTATCTATCCATCTATCAAGTATAGCTCTCTGACGTAAGTCTATATGTACTCAGTGATTTGTCCATAGTATGAAGATTGCTAGCAAAACTCAGTGGGGGAAAGTATATTGATCATCTACAATGTGTGGGAATTATACCATGGACCTTTTATACATATGATCTATTTAAACAACATTATCATTTAATATTTCCGATGTTCCATCATTTAAGGAAATGATCAATTCTTTGATTAAGACCAAATTTTAGAAACAGAATTGACTCAAACATTTGGCTTGGAGATAACTGTCAAGTTCACAACTGATTCTCATTTTTAACACAATATCATGGAAATAAGTGAAGTGGAGCCTGAAGTTCAGTTCTCCTGTGTGCTGTCTGAATGTATGTCAGTTAAACATTTAGAGAAAGTAGGTGCTGAACATGGGTTTTGTTGACTCTATTTACTAGGGAAAACGAATCATATCTGATAAGTCATGTTTCCTGCTTTCAACTGTCACATAAATTCTAATGTCAAAAGATTTCTGCATGGTTGTTAGCGAACCAATGCAGGACAAGCATCAGCACTACCATAGATATCACCTCAGATTTTTGTCTCCCAAGGTTAGATGGCATGGAATGATTCCTATTATTATAGAGGTGCATTCTGGTAAGAGGTATCTAATCACTTAATTAAGAATACACAGAATCAAATTAGAATTATCTGATAAAAACTGCACTAACATAAATGCTAATTCACTAAAATGAACAATGTTATGTTAAAATGTGCCTTTATATAAGGACCCCTGTTCTACATGTTTTGAGCTCAGGCTGTGAACTCAGAGAGCTCACTTTTTACACGGAGAGAATAGGTACAGGAGGTCAGACAAAAAATGATGAGTTCATTTCTGAGTAAAGAAATAAATTCATCATGGTTCACTGTGGGAATGTTGGCTCAAAGTAAGTCACAATAGTAAACAGAGAATTGTCTGCTTCCTGAGTTTACATTTTAGTAAATAAAAAGGGATTTAAATACATATCACATATAATTCATATCACTGGTACAGCAAAAGAAATAAAAGAGAAGGGCTTGAGGCAGTATAAAATCTGGAGGATTCTGTAAGCACAGACTAAATAATACAAAGTATTCAGATCCACTATAATGGGGGGGGTACATTAATGGATGGGAATACTGCAAACATAAAAAGAAATGTCTCAGAAAGGAAGATTGTGGGAATTTTTTAGGAAAGGGATAGATGCAAGTGGAGCTTGTGAAAAAGTCAAAGTGGAGGGGCCAGAGCAATAGCCCAGTGGGTAGGGCGTTTGCCTTGCACACGGCCAGCCCATGCCGGCCGGGTTTGATCCCCCAGCATCCCACATGGTTCCCCTGAGCACCGCTAGGAGTAATTCCTGAGTACAGAGCCAAGAGAAACCCCTGAGCATTGCCGGGTATGACGCAAAACACAAAAAAAAAAATTAAGGTGGAGGCAAAATGAGTTCTGATCTTGAGTATGTAGTTTATAGTCTATGGAAAGGAGACTAAAAACAGGAAAGGTAGTCTGTCCCAATGGGTATGGCAGCCGCATTGGTTATTAACAATATGTCATCCTATTAGACCAGTGAGTAAACAGTTACAAAGTGGAAGCCAAGAAGGTTTTTTTTACTCTTGATTGTTTTTAAATTACTAATTGGAGTCCTCGAGTACTATCTCTCAGGAATTCCCAAAAAGCTTATCATTTTGAAGTTAGCTGATAAAATTGAAATTGAAAGATCCAGGCAAATGAAGTTCATTATTCTCATTTACCTACTCTTGTTTGCCCACATATTTATTGCAAGTTCAACCTCTTGAAAATTTGCCATAATATTGACATTCCCATCTAAGTTCTTTCAATAAAGAATATTTTGTTTCCATTTAATACCAATCCATTACATTAATAATTTGATACTACAGCCAGCTATGACTCCTCCTGATCCTAAAATAAAGATCTTCAGTATATAAGGGGAGTCATTTTGTTTGTTTTAGTGCCACATCTTGGCTGTGTTCAGTGCATATTTTAGGCCCTGGTTCAGGGATCACTCCTGGTGGGCTAAGGAGACCATGAGATTCAGGAAAAAGAACCTGGATTACAGGAAAGCACTATACCCATGCACCATCTCTTTGGCTCTATGAGAGGCATTATATATAATTGACTGTAGGGAAGGTTCTCTTAAAGAGCTTCTTCCAACTAGTGTTCAGCCCAGATTCTATGTTCCTTCTCTAAACTCCAGTGACTACCAGTTGGTGTGTGTCACAATATAGAGCATCATTTTCCACGGGACATGCAAAGTAGTATGCAGAAAACAGACTCTCATAAGCCATTAGAAATATTAAATATCCCCCAATTGTAAGGAAAACCCTTTGGACATAGATGCTGAAGTATCTAGTAAACTAGAATCATAAAGTTTGATTTAGTAGTATTTGACACAGTCTCTGAATCAGTTTGTAGATATATTAATCATAATTACAAGTGAATTATAGTTATTAATTATGAAAGTTTAATTAGCTAATACAGAATGGCACTAGAAGTAAAATATACTTCGTATTCAATCTATTCAATCAAAGCAAAATCTGAATGACAGCAATTCATTGAAAACTTCAAGGCATTCTGAAAGATTATGAGTGAAATAAAAAGTCATTAAGGCAGTTTCATTAAGACAATTTTAAAGAGTGTAAAGCAATTAAATTAATTCAGTGAATAAGTATTTCAATCAACCATTTTGTGATCATACTACATTAATAAAATTTTTACTCATTATATATTGTTGCTATTTCTTAAACTCCTAAAAGATTCTTGTCAAAATTTTCTGGAAGGCCTCCAATTCCCTTTTAACAAAAAATAAACAAACCCCCACCAGAGCATTTATATTTTTGTCTTAGACAGCATGTAATTTCTTCTCTTCTCTCATGAAAAAAAACCTATTAGCCAAATTGGCAAACTCAATTTTTCAATAAAATGATTATGTCAATAAAATGGAAAACTAAAATATTTAATTTAACCTTTTATTTAGTTAATAGTATTAAGACAATTATTGCAGACTGTTTTGGTATTTTTGTATATTTTAAAAAGATAATTTGTTCATGTTGTGCTTTGCAAATTTTCTTTTGTTTCTACTTTAAAATTCATGTCAAGAATTAAACTATCAGGCCAGAGTGATAGTCCAGCCGGTCGGGCATTTGCCTTGCACGCGGTTGGCCCGTGCTGGCCAGGGTTTGAACCCAGGCATCCCATATGGTCCCCCAAGCCCTGAGCATTGCCTGGTGTGACCCAAAAAAAAGCAAAAAACAAAAAATCCCTAAGGGGCCAGAGCGATAGCCCAGTAGGTAGGGCGTTTGCCTTGCACGCGGCCGGCATATGCTGGCCGGGTTCGATCCCCAGCATCCCATATGTTCCCGAGCACCGCCAGGAGTAATTCCTGAGTGCAGAGCCAGGAGATACCCCTGAGCGCCGCCGGTGAGACCCAAAAAGCAAAAAAAAAAAAAAAAAAATTAAACTATCCTTTTTTTTTAGAGAGAGTAAATATGTAGTTACACTTGAAATTGATCTTGAAGACTCTTAAGATAAAAACAAAAAAAAAAATTAATGATGAGTAAAGTACACTGGGATCAATGGAACCTAAATTTTAAATACAATAAAATACGAAAGAATAATAACGCAGAGAACATGCCATACCTTTGGATATAAGTACATAAACACATACCGATTTAGGGAAACTCTCTTTATTTTTAGGTCAGAATTTTAAATCAAAGTATCAGCTGGGCAGCAGTGCCTCTGGTCACAGTTAGGGGGAGAAAGATTTTGCTGCCTTTCAAGTTTCTTGAAGCTAGGAGTAGTGTGTTGGGATCTTTTATACCTTAAAAAGTTCACTGCTTCATCTTTTGTATCATCTTTGTATATTGCCATCCTATTTTTGCATTAACTTATTTTAACTGCTTTTCTAATTTATCCACATAATGGTATACGAGGTAATAATACTTGGAGAGATGGATATCAGAGATACTTGTTTTTATTTTTTCTATATTTTATTATGCCACCATGACATCTACAATTACAAAGATATTCATAAGGTGTTCATATTTGGGATTACTCAAATACACATAGATGATTATACTGTAAAATACACTCCTTAAAGTGAGCTAAAAAGTGAGTTATGGTATAAAAAGGGAAAAAGAAACATTGATTCAGACCCAGTGAAAAACCCAAAAGGAAACATGATGAAATTTTCTGTTACAGTAATAATAAACATCAAAATACTATGTTAATTTATTTTCTGCTAAACGAAAAAAAAAATTTTTTTTTTTGCTTTTTAGATCATACCCAGCAATACTCAGGGGTTACTCCTGGCTCTGCACTCAGGAATTGCTCCTGGCGATGCTTGGGGGATCCATTTGGGATGCCAGGAATTGAACACAGGTAAGCTGCATGCAAGGCAAACGTCCCCCACTGTGCTATTGCTCTGGCCCCTAAACTCAGATTCTTAAGGGTACTTTAGAATACACTTATTTTAATAACATATTAGTGGATTAGATTTAGAATCAGCATGTATTTATCGTCAAACTATTGTTAAAAGAATAAGCAATGGTGGACTAGAATTAAGCTTAAGTATTACTTATAAAAATTTAAATCAATTGAATCATAGAAAAGGAAGATAAAAGTTTCAGATCAAATACCAGACACACTTCCAAGATAATAATGAACGTATATTAAATATACAGCCATTAAGATGTATTTCTTTATACAACCCCCGTCCCCCAATACTCTCTCAAGTGTTTTGACATAAGAGATAATCTCAGAGGAAGGAACTAGGCCCAGGCATTATCATTTGTTTAGACCTGAAACAGAAGTGTGGCATGACCTAACTTCTACACTTAGAAGCTGATTGTTGATCTTTGTTAACACAACCTACCCTGAAGAAATTGTAAATGCTTGAGATGAGAACCTTCCACTGAGAGTATACCACCTACATGGCAGAGCCTGGGAAGCTACCCGTGTTTTATTTGACATGCCAAAAACTAGTAACAATTATGGACCTCAATTCTATGACCTGAATAATGGTTTGAGGCTCTTCCTGTCCCTGGAGCAAGCACATGCCCTTGGGCTACACTTGCTTGCAACAGGACATATGGAGATGTTACTGGTGCCTGCTCGAGTAAATTGATGAATAATGGGAATACTGTGATACAGTGATACTTCCAAGATATAATTAGTGTCCTTAGTAGTGGTCAAGACAAGTTTAAAAAAAAATTCAAATTAAAATTTAAGAAAATAATTTTAAAAATAAAAATAAGTATAAATATCACTTTAGTTCTACTAAACTGCTAACAAGTTAACAGTTTAGTAGAACTAAAGTTTAACCTAAGCATATTCATGTAACAAAAAGAGTATTATCAGTAAGATTACTGGCTGTAGGCTGGAAGACTATCACTTATACACAAAGAATATTGAAGGCCAAGTGATATTACAATGGGTAGGACACTCACTTGCCTTTCATTCAAGTTACCTTGTTTGGATCCCTGAAACCCCACGTGGTCCTTCAAAATCACAGGGATTTTTATGGAGTACAACGTAAGGAGTAATGCAGGCCCTGAGGACCACCAGGTCTTGTCACAAAATAGACATATTTTTAAAAGCAGTACTTTTATTTGCATTAGAATATTACTGGAGCATCTTATTTTTGTGGCCATACTTAAAAAAGACAATTTAAAGGACTATGGTAAGGTGAAAGCAGATGACCAAATCCAGGAGAAAGCTTATAAATAACACATAAATTAGTTGTCAGACATATTTATTTACTAGAGTAAATGGGTCAGAAATGTATGATTTAAGGTATGATAAACAAGGAGTTTAGAGAAATTGAAAGTAAGTTAACAATGAATATCATTTCAGTGAGAATGACACATATCAAAAACAATGTGAACAATCGGTCTCAACAGGGATGTAGGAGAAAAAAAGAAATGCATCCACTGCCAGTGGAAATGCTGTCTGGTTCAAGACCTGTGCAAGCAGCATGGAGCAGTCTCAGTAAAGTTTGAATGGAGCTGCCATTGGCCCAATAGTTCCACGTAGGTCATACCCCCAAGACACAAAAGTATTCATTTAAAAGGACATATGCACACCAAAGGTGTGGGTCACTCCCTCAAGGTTTTCTCAGGGCCAGATGGCCTTATCAGGTCTAGGCCTCGATTCCTGGAACTTAACCTTTCAGAAGTTCCAGCTCCATCTGCCATGGGCCCCTCCCTCTCTGCATGCCTACATCACAGGGAATCATGGCTCAGGGGACATGGTTATACTGATAATGTGGGAATTATGCTGGTTATGCGGTTAATAATTTGGATTATATATATATGTATATATATATATAATCCAAATATATATATATATATATATATATATATATATATATCCAAACTACAGCCTGAACAACACTGAAAATGCAAGATGCAAACCACAATAACCAAAATTAAAATAGGCCTGTGAAGATGGCAGAGAGTGATGGGGGAGGCAAAAGGGGGAGCTGCGGGGGAGGGGGAGACTCCTTGAGGAATCAGAAAGTAAACACCTTTGAGGTTGCAGGTGGTATTCAGGAGGGACAGGGGGCACTGGTAGAAGGAAATCGACTCTGATGGAACTGGTGCCACAAAATTATATATAAGAAACTCAACTATCAAAAAATTCAAGTTATTTAATGAAATAAATTTATTAAAAACAATCTCCCCATATTTCACAAAATATGTAAATATGTTCTCTATGCAGCATAACTATGAAAGTGTGTATTGTGAAACAATACAATAAAGGATACACTTTTATCCTTAGGTGTATTGTAAAAAATACACCTTTAAATACACCTTTAAATAAACCTTTAAATAAACCTTTAAATGCACCTTTTAAATACCTTTAAATGTAAAAAAATACCTTTAGTGTATCCTTTATTGTATTGTATAGTATTGTAAAACAATACACTTAAGGACAAAAGATGAAGGCCTTACAATCCCTTTTTCTTATTTTACACACTGGAATTTCTCTTACTTTGGCAATATAATTAGAAACAATTAGCATGCTAGAAAATAAAATTAGTGCCCGGGATTGAAGCTAGGGCATGATACCTCTGGAGCGACATCCCCAGTCCAGAAAAATGAAAGCATCTTAGAAAGAAACCACTTTTGAAGGAACAGCACAAAAATGTTAAGGTTGGCCAAGGTTGTAAAATGTTAAAGAAAACAACATGCAGAGTAATCTCACTGCAACCTGCATTGCTGAATGCAGCAAATTAATCATCAGCAATACTAGTATGAGCCAAAATCTGTAAGATTCAATGCTGGACTTTTGAAAAACACATCATTTCTTTGTTTGTTTTTTAGTTTTGGGGTTATCTTTAGGTGTGCTCATGATTTTCCCTGGCATTGCACTCAGGGATCACTCCTGACAGTGTTCAGTGCAGCGAATCACACCTACTTCTGTACACATATCACTGTATCATTGTCTTCCCATAGATCATTGATTTGCGCAAGCAGGCACCAGTAACATCTCAATATGTCCTGTCACATGAGAGATAGCCCATGGGCATCTGTCCGCTCCAGGAACATAAAGAGACTCAAACCATTCCATCAAGTTATCGGAATGAGGTCTATAATTGTTACGTGTATTTGGCATGTAAAACACAACATGGGTAGCTTGCCAGACTCTGCCATGGATACATACATACATATATGTATATATATATATATATGTAAATATACTTTCCAAAGTTCTCTAGGAAGTCATACTTTGATATTACTGTCACAATTAGAATATTTTCCCAAGGAGCTGGAGTGATTGTACAGTGGGCAAGGCATATCTGTACACATATCTGTACACATATACTTATCTGTTCAGATATGTACACATATCTGTACACATATACTTCTAAATATTAATGAAGATCATTCACTCACAAATACATTTCTTTTTAAATTTGTTGATTATCAGTGTAATAACTAGTCCTTCCCACGAAACATAACCAATTGGATCTGTGCAAATATTAATGACATATACAGTTGCTGAATTAAAATACCGATGGTGTAAAACAAATGTGAGGTTATTAGATCTATAATTCCATTTTTTTTTTTTTTGCCTTTTTGGGTCACACCGGCAATGCTCAGGGGCTACTCCTGGCTCTGCACTCAGGAATTACCCTGGCGGTGCTCGGGGGACCTATGGGAGCCGGGTTCGAACCCAGGCCAGCAGAGGCCAGCCGCGCAAGGCAAACGCCCTACCCGCTGGGCTATCGCCCGCCCCTATAATTCCATTTTCTTTGTGCTCACTGCTGACATTATCTATTACACCATAGGTTGAAGAGAGCTGGATATATTGGACATATTCTACTGAAAGGTTATTTGAGGAATTATTTGAAAGAAGTGAACTTGTAAAGTAGATCAAAGAGAATATCAATATTAACAAGTTATGATACTGAGCTCACTTTAGATGAGGCATAGCAGGTTTAATAATCCTTGATCGCTGTAAAGCATTTTCTGAATAAAGCACTTTCCTTGAGGAATCAGAAAGTGAACACATTGAAACCATTCAATTCTTCCTGCTACAATTTCCTATTTGAGCATAAAATGCATAGTAACTACAGTTTTCATTTTTAGAGGCATCTGATGTTTTTTCATGAATCTGCAAAATTTGTATTATTAAAAATGGATGTGTACATTATTAGTATACAGAGTATAGGTACCTTTCCCTGGAACATTGTGATTTCTATAAATGAGTAAAATTCATTAAATATTTGTAAGTATATTTAAAAGAATCTATTAAATATTCATCAATAAGGAACTTTTTGGATAAAATTTATCTTCAACTGTATTAATAAGTATCATAAGTGTTAGACTATTTTATAAATATTATAAAGGGACCCGGGAGGTGATAAAATGGTTATCAATAGATTCATGGTTGGTCCTACAATCTGTATCCTTCGCTGAGCAGTCGGGAGTGATCTCTGAGAGCAAAGCAAGGAGTGAGCCCTGAGCACTACTTAGGTATGGTCAAAAAAATGAAACTAAACAAAAATATCATAGCATAAAATTATGTATTCGCAAGATATAAAACAAAAAGTATCAAAACTTCAGGCTTTAACAAGTTGAAGAACTTTTATAATGAAAAAGATTGAAACAGTTTTTCCAATGCATGCAAACTTTAGTAACTCATATTCTGTACAAAATTCCTTATAGAAAGTGTAAATATGAATGTAATAAGCACTAAAATTTTTGAGAAATAAATAAAATATTATTGCATCATTTAAAACTGCATAATGATTAACTATTATAATTATATCATCACAAGTTTAACTGAAATAAAGGGTAGGGACTTATCGAAGAAGCTGCTGGGGTCCCAACAGTTCCAGGAAGCGAGTTCCCTTCTTCCTCCAAAACAGGCAAGAAATGGATGAAGACTCAGGAATCCGATGCAGTTTTAAAAAGGACTTTACTAACACAGGTTCCGATATACAATCCAAGAGCATGGAAAACCTCCGACCGGTCCCCAGCCACGTGTAGGCCAAGATGGCTGCCACCACGTGTTGAGGCCCAACAGAGAAGGGAGAGGACAGAGAAACAAAATGCCAAGGGAAGCCAAAATGGCAAAAAGGAGGAAAAAAAAGGAGGGGCTTCTTTCTTCTTGCAGCTTATTTTATAGCTAGAAATCTGCCCAAACTTCCCAGCCCGGCCCATTCTAGGCTGGGCTATCTAGAGATGAAAACAGGAAAACAGCTCTATAGAAATGTAGCAACTTCAGGAGGCCTTCTGACTGTTTATAAGAACCCAGAGCTCATTCAAAGCCTCTCTCACAGAGCTGGGAGGAGCTATAAGCTAAATGTAACTTCCCCTGGCAGGGAGGGTCAAATTCCCTCAGGTAATTACTCCTAGGACCTTACCTAATATCTTGAGCCAAGATCTGCCTGGAAATGCCTTTATAGGGTAGAGAAGGGGGTGTCTGAGATGGCATGCCTCTGTACGAAAGACTAATACTAATGCCAGTTAAATATTTCTCCAAGCCTTCACAAGTCTCATCTACTTCACGGTAGTTTTGTATTTTAGTTGCCTTTGAGTTATCAGGGAGCCATGCTTGCTTGCTTGCTTGGAGGCAAACGGCATTTCTCTCTGGTCTAATTATTTAGAGATCCAACGTGGCCAGGCAAATATGCTGTTAATATTTAGCTAGTCCCAGATGATTGTGGTAGCATGAGAGAATATTTATACCAGCCAGTACAGAATACATGGTCAGATAAACTGCCACCTTTAAACTACCCCCTATCTATGAAGTGACCTGCAGGAGGAAATCCAGGGAAGATGCAGAGGCTTTTAAGTGTCCTGCAACAGGGACTAAACAGAGAGAAGCTGTCAACAGTGTGTGAAGTTTCTGTCCAGTTTAATATATTATATATTTTGTATACTATAACTACTGTAAGATAACATATAAGTAAATATATAAGTTATCAATATAACCCAAGCAAATATACACATATATGTACATTTATATATTTCTGTTTACGTACATTTTTAATTGTGAAACACATGTCTCAGTAAAATTCTGACAAATTACTAGCTCTTATAAATATTTTGTCTAAATATAGGATAGTACCGGTTACCTGTGGTATAAAAAAAACACTGGATGAGAAAATGTATAGTAGTAAAGGGAAGGGGTTTCTAAATCACCCTTGATTCCAGTGTTTAGAAAGGAAAAGGACAGAGATAGAAAAAAAATCAAGGGGAGGAATCAATAGGAAGTAATGAGTGAATAGCATTGGAGCTTCAGTTATACTGGTACTATAAATCTGTAGATTTAACAACACTAAATCATGAGATCTAAGCAGCAACCACTGTAACTTTGTGATGCACCTGTCACGATGACAAAGGATGGGTCAGGGATTGAAGAGTGGCATCACTGTATCACTGTATCACTGTCTTCCCGCTCATCATCCAATTGCTCAAGCGGGCACCAGTAACATCTCCTTATGTCCTGTCTCATGCAAGGAGAGCCCAAGGGCACCTTCTTGCTCCAGGAACATAAAGAGCCTCAAACCATTCCATCAGGTCATGGGAATGAGGTCTATAATTGTTACTGGTATTTGGGCATATCAAATACGACACAGGCAGCTTGCCAGGCTCTGCCGTGCGATAGAGATTGAAGACAGGGATGGAATATGGGAAAAACAGAGGGAATTTGACAATGGTGGTATTGGTGTTATAATAGTATATGCCTGATACTCAACTATCAATAACTTTGTACACAGTTCTTTAATAAAAATACAATTTTAAAAATACCATTAATACAATTTTAAAATACCATTAAAGGAACAGAGTGATATCACACTGAGTAGGGTACTTAACTTGCACACAGTTGACCTGGCTCTGCACTCAGGAATTACTCGTGGCTGTGTTCGGGGGACCATATGGGATGCCAGAGATCAAACCGGGCCGGCACAGACCAGCTGCATGCAAGGCAAACCCCTACCCGCTGGACTATCGCTCCGCCCAAATTTTTACAAAATGAAAAAGAATTGCAATACAGGGGGTCAGAATGGTAATACAGTGGGTTGGACACAAGTCTTGCACATGGCCGGCATGGGTTCAACCCCTAGCATCACATATGATCACCACAGTGCTCACTGCCAAGTATGGCCCATAAGTGTACAGTTAGGAGTAACCCTGAAAACAACCAAGTCTGGCTGAAAAACAAACAAAACAAAATGAACAAACATAAAAGAAGGAAAAAGAAATGTAATGTATTAGAAGAACTGGACATGACAGACACAATGGTAAGCATACTAAACTTACATGAACAAAATATCACAAATTTATCATTTGAGAGAATTTTGAATTAACATAATTTTTATTCCAATGTAGTACAGGCAGAGGCTAAGAGATAGTAAAATGATTAGGCAGGTGCTGGTGCTGTCTGCATATTTCAGGCACCCTGAGGACGGAGCAGCATCATACTCTAGAACCCTTGCACTGAACTAGAGTCCACTTGAACAAGAATGGGGCCATACTGCCTCATGCCCACCACTTAGGAGGTGCCTTCCTTCAAACTAATGTAGCATTGACCAAATTTACCAGTCACTGCTACTGAAATAAAGGACATGATTTCACTTACCAATAAGAATGTAAACTATATGCAAATTAAATATTTAAAATATGACAATCTATAGATCTCATATAGTTTTTGAAAACTGAAATATTTCTAATTATATACTATTTTTGGACTTCAGAAAAGATAAATACATGTTATGTTTTATAAAATTAACAAAAATGCAGACTTAAAATATAATTAATAATTATGACTCAATAAAACAAACAGGAATGAGACAGAGTGGAGAGTCTAATTTACACTTTTTGTAGCATGCAGCCAACCTAATTCAATCTTTTGCAGCACATATGGATTCTTGAGCACCACCAGAGGAATCCCTAAATACAGAGCAAGGAGTGATCACTACTAGGTGTAACATCTCAAATTAAAATAAACTTTTATGGCTCTGCACTCAGAGCCATTACTTCTGATGAGGTAAAATAGAGTACCAGGGATCAAACCCGGGCTGGGCAAGTGTTCACAAGGCACTGCCCTATCTGCTGTGTGGACTCTCTGATCCCACTTCCTGAGATTCCTAATATAATTCATTATTGAATGATGAGCGAATATATCAGATAAGTATTTACTATTTCCCTAAACATGTATTATGTTGTTATAACTGCAATTAATTGATTTAATCTGAAAATTCTTCTGCGTCTATTTATAATCACAAATGTTTCATTCATGAAATACTTGATGCTGAATGAAAAGGAAATAACCTGTAAGTCTACATTTCATGGGGACTAAACCTGTCATGAAAAAGAAAGTAATAATATTTGCAAAGAAGATAATTATACTCAAAATCAATATTACAAAGCAATAATATTATACACGTAAAATTTTTGAAAAGAAAACAAATGTTTATGCAGTTTAGTAGTTTTCAGTCAATGACAATTATTTAACGGATAGAACACATTTTTACTTAATGACTTCTCACATGTAAAGCAAATAAAATTCTATTTATAGTAAAACTAACTGCACTACTATATCTTGAAATCATTAAAATAAATTTATTGAACAACTTCCAACTATTTTTGCTCCTCACTCATCCTGCTACATTGAAAGCACATTAAATAACTCACAGAATTCTATTATATGCTAATGTTTTGAGCCAAGATCTGCCTGGAAATTCCTTATAGGGTAGAGAAGGGGTTTCTGAGATGGCATGTCTCTGTACCAAAGATTAATACTAGTGCCAGATAAATATTTCTCCAAGCCTTCACAAGAGTCTCGTCTACTTCATGGTAGATTTGTATTTTAGTTGCCTTAGAGTTACCAGGGAGCTATGCTTCCTTGCTTGGAGGCAAACAGCTTTTCTCTCTGGTCTAATTACTTAGAGATCCAATGTGGCCAGGCAAATATGCTGGTAAGATCTAGCTAGTCCCACGATGATTGTGGTAGCATGAGAGAATATTTATACTAGCCAGTATAGAATACATGGTCAGATAAACTGCCACATTTTAGACTACCCCCCCCTATCTCCGAAGTGACCTGCAGGAGGCAATCCAGGGCAGATGCAGAGGTTCTTAGAGGAGTCCTGCAACAAGCTAAAGCACTGTCTCATGACTTTGCTGCTATTGTTTATCCATACATAGACAACTGGATGTTAGCTGACAATGGGTCATGGAGTTTGACTTTGGTTATGTGTCTCATCTCTAAAAAGTACCTCATCTTCTGCAGATCACGCTTAGGATATTCTAAAGTTGAGGTAGAAATGCAAACAAATCAGATCCCTTTTGAATTATCTGATTACACTATGGACATCTTTTTTTCATTGGTGAAATAGCTGCTCTATTCCAAGGCCCAGACAGCATACTGTTCTTGACTGAGAACTACATTGTTAAACTAGAAAGAGTGTGGATACAAAGAAGATGAAGAATGAGTATGATCACTGGTCTACTGCACCAAATTATGATCTCTACTATGCCTGAAAGATGATGGTTAAATATTTTCAAAAAAACATGCCTCAGTATGGTCACAAGCACTTTCTTTCAAAACACATTCATAAAATTTTTTCTAGACTGAGAATGAAACTATTATTACCACTGCTTATTTTCCAAAACTGCAAAATTCATCTCAATTTTCATAATATAAAATAGTGAAAATATGAAAACTAAAATTAATTAAATCGGGTGATGCTTATTTTTTCATTGGAACATCCTTACAATTCCTGGTAGTGGCAAAATATTGTCTCTTAAGTAACTAGTATAATTATACATTTTGACCACATTTAAAACAAATATATTACAGAAAACATGGTTTCAAATGCAATCTACAATAGTGATTTCGTTAATATTGTTTGTTAGCAAACTTCTTTATATTCATAGTCTTGGTTTCTAATTTTATTATAGGTTATTTTTAGAACTGCATGATTACATTTTGCTTACAGACTCTTCAGAAGCAATTATAATGGCCAAACACATTTTAAGTGCCCCAAATATATTAATTATGTGTCCATTATTACTGTTTGCTCTACTTTATTATGCTATTTGTTATAAACTTCTCAAATGTACATGATAAAATGAGTTCAGCAAACAATCGTTAAAGATAAAAAGTTGTCTTAAATGTAGCACTGATTTTAAATAACAAAAAATCTGGGAAATGCCAACAAGTACCATAAAAAGAGACTTTTCATAAAACAGAAAAATAATATACAATACATTCATATAATGGCTCCCTCATCATATGTCAAAGTGGATAATGGCAAAATTACTAAAAACTAAATTATATCAGTCCAGTTCTACAAGAAAATTATTCAGATCAGGCCAAATATACGGAAGTTTTCTATCTGTATTATTCACTCTTCCCCACTAACTATATCTATATATAAATTCCATAATTTTTATACTTGATGTATGCAGATACAGAGTTTATTCCCAGCTTCATGCTTAGGATTCACTCCTAATTAAACACAGTGAGTCATCCTCGGTATTGGAGATCAAACCTTGGCTGATGGCATGCAAAGCACATGCCTTACTGATGTGCTGTCACTCCAGTTTCATGCAGTAGTTTTATTAAGGGAGTTCTACCACTGCTCAAAATGAAAAATCCCCAACTGGTATATGAGTGATATTTGACAAGTTAGTTGTATATATAGAAAGATATTTTGTATTTTTCGCTCTGGTGTTTTCTAATTTCATTGGCTCTATCAAGCATGTGTGAGAAGCAAGAATCACTTCATCATTCGAAATCCTGTTATTCATCAATTTGCTCTAGTAGGCACCAGTAACATTTCCATTTGACCCTATCACGTGCCAGTGTAGTCCAATGGCATCTGGTTGCTTCAGGAATACAAAGAGCCTCAAACCGTTCATTCAGGGTCTTGACGAAGAAGTCTGACCATCTTGTAGGTGATAAAGTAATAAAAAATGTAATGAAATGTAATAAAAATGTTCATCTTCCTGACAAGCAAGAATAGAAAAATAAAAATATAATCCATATTGTAATGAAATATCAAAGATTAATATTTGAATTTTATTAAATATTATGTTCAAATAACTTTTGGAACATGACAAGGATGAACATACACAGCAAACACAAAATAATCCCATTCTTAACCAAGATGTTCAGAATTTATAAATTCTTACAAATTTCATTCACATTCCAAAGTTACTTCTTTTCTGAAATATATAAATCTAGATTTTTCATTTGTATATTAATGTGACACACAAAATCTTTTTATCTGAATAGAATTATTTTGATAGATAGCTGAAAGACTGTGATTTATAAGAACTGTGTGCTATATAAGAAGATAAAACAAATTTTATTTGGTTTATAAAGATTCTTCATATTACAAACAAATAACATTACAAATCTATTTTATTTGCATTTTAATTTATGTTCTTCCTGTGGATAACTTGCAAAAACAGGTAGAAAGTACTGAGGGAATGTTCAAAATGTAAATAATTTCTGATGACAATAATGAACATGAAGTGTGTTAGGGTTTGATACTAACAAAACATTAACATTTTAAAAGTTGTTCATGTTCTTTGCAATTTTCAAACTGATTAATATAATAATTTTACACCGGAGCACAATAGTCAAAACTATAATCATCATAAATAGATGTTACATATGATGATAACAGATTTAAAATATATCTTATTTATGTTATTTCACTTTTATAAAGAAAAACCAGGAAGCCTAATGGTGAAAATGTGTTTCCTTAAAGACATATAGCTGCAAAGAGTTAGATGCCAGACAAAATCCACATCCAGTACACCTAGATTAGAGAGAAGTAAGGAAATTATGGTGGAGACATCAATGTCTTCTGGTGTTCTTTAGGGGCCGGAGTGATAGCACTTTTACCTTCTTCTTTAGTTTTATCAGAATTACAGTCCTACCTTTCCCTAGTAAAAACATCATATCAAAATCTGTTTAGTTCACATCAGCCTTTCATCAAAGGTATTCTAATCCCCTTTCTAGGACAGTGACAGTTTCTGGAACTTTATCAGAACTGTGGATCACTGTATGCTTAAAACTATTATTAACACCTTTGTGAATTGCAGTATCTTAATTGAAAATAAGTCACCATGAAAATACTTGTTTTCTCATTTTCTGTATTGCTACTTTCAGGGTTAGGTACTAAGAGATAAACAGAAGCACGTAAACAACAAAAACAGTGATTGCATCTACTTTTAAAACCTTTGAAAACAGGACCAGAAAATATAGGAATTGTGGCTCTTGCCTTAGTGTCGACAAATCCAGCTCAATATCCGCACTGCATATAATCACATGAGCAAAATGGGGAGTCAGCTCTGAGCACCAAACCACAGGAAAGTCCTGAGTACACCACAAGTGCCGCCTAAACATTTTAAATTTACGTTTTATTTTTATATTCTATTAATAAAAATGTTTGAAAACTGGGAAGTTTTTGTATTTTTAATTCTAATGACAACAGACAGCAGATAACAATCATAACTATTATCCACAGATGAAAAGCAGAACATTTAATATCATTTCTGTAGCAATCTTAGGGAAAGTACAATGACCATTCCCTCTTCAGTCATAGATGAGATAATTTGAGGAGTTTGGCATGGTGCTCTGATGATTTCAATATGTTTGCTCCAATATGAAGAGAAACAGAGATGGTGTCATTTATGCTCTAAGTTATAAGCCTTTCTTTTGAATATGCTAAGGCTGGTCACCTATTATTCAGGCTTAGATTTTAATATGTGTTTTTAAATAAAAGCATTTTCTAAGTAGCCAGAACACTAGGAACACAATGAACCAAGAGATAGTACAGTGGTTTGGGTGCATGTCTTGCATGTGGTCAACATCTATGCTATTCCTGTCGTGACATGGTCATCTCAGCACTATTGGGTTTAACTCTAGAGACTCTGTCCAGTGCAAACAGGCACGGACAATAGCTACACGAATGGACCAAGCTGCACAATCTACTCGGGGAACTCACAAGGATCCACCAGATTGGTTGGTCCATAATAACCACCAGAGGCTCAGGGCCTCTTTTTTTTTTTTTTTTTTTTGCCTTTTGGGTCACACCCAGCGACACTCAGGGAGTTACTCCTGGCTCTGCACACAGGAATTACTCCTAGCGGTGCTTGGGGGACCATATGGTATGCCGGGAATTGAACCCGGGCCGACATAGGCCGGCTGCTTGCAAGGCAAATGCCCTACCCGCTGGGCTATCGCTCTGGCCCGCTCAGGGCCTCTTGAACACACTTGAGAACTCCTCATATTATCTTAGAACACAAGAGTTATAACTTATAAGTTCTGGAATAAAAATATTTAATGTTTTTGCACAGCAATCTTCTTCCTAACCCACTATTTTAGTTTCCATAAAGGAATTTCAAATATACAACTCAGGGATATATTTAAGGGCAAACCAACATAAGACAATCCATTTTAGCCATTCTAAGAATGACCACCACATGGATGATTTTTTCCTATCTCTTGTGTCACACCCAGCTATGGTCAGGGGGATCTCCTGGCTCTGCACTCAAGAATTACTCGTGGCAGTGCTTGGGGATGCCGGGATTGAAACCAGGTCGGTCATGTACAAGGCAAATACACTGCCTCTGTACTATTGCTCCAGTCCCCACACTGATGAGTTCTAGAAATAAGTTTGGAAGGTCAGTTATTGTATCCATGCATGAGCATACAAAATTTTGCTATTTATAAGAACAGAAACTGAGACTGACAAACTGTCGTCTGTATAAGTATTCACATAATACACAATGGCAGATTTTGTCAAAAGGCTAAATATTGGGGAGAAAAGAAAATGCACACGTATTTGTGTGTATTTGTAACATATACACAATAATACATACATGATAAAATCATATATGTATGTTTTATAACATATATTTTAATATGATAGAACATATTTTTTAATTCAATGACCAAATGTCTGATAAAAAATGAAGAGAAGGTCAATATTTAAGAGCCAGTTGAGCACAGGTACTGGTGAGTACAGGTAGTGGTCAATAGTGTAGTTGACTGAACACACAAATATTCCTGGTAATGGAATAATCCAGAGTGTTTTTAGTCATGAAGTTCAATTCCTGTATGTCCTCTTTAGATGCCATACCTGATACATTGTTAATACTCTTAAGGCAACACAAAACACCCTTAAAATATATGATACAATAAAAAGAAAAAACATTGATTTCTCTATATTGAAATTTATCCTCATGAAATAACATTTCCCAATAGAAAGCATTCAGCATATCCAAGACAATCAAGGATAAAAAAGGAAATACTCAAAGTAAATGCTGGTAGAATCAATTTATCTATTTATTTTCTATACATAATTTTCATTTTCTGCTATATTTCTCTATGCTCATGGCTTCTACTTTGAAGTCTAGTAAAAACCTCAAAGTAACACATGAAAGAGAAGAGCCAAACAAAATAGTCTCTAATCCATTTCCACAATCTCACTGTTGATGGATCACATCTATAAGAAATTGTACTTATATATTTGGGTGCCGGAGCGATAGCCCAGTGGGTAGGGTGCTTGCCTTGCACACGGCCGGCCCATACCGGCCCGGGTTCGATCCCGGCATCCCATATGGTCCCCTAAGCACTGTCAGGAGTAATTCCTGAGTGAAGAGCCAGGAGTAACCCCTGAGCATCACCGGGTGTGACCCAAAAAAAAAAGCAAAAAAAAAAGAGAAATTGTACTTATATATTCACCTGACAATGGTGAATTTACTAGCATTCTGGAATCCACATACAAATATAAAACTGATTAGACGGGCTGGAACAATAGCCCAGCATGTAGGGCATTTGCCTTTGCACACAGCAGACCCACAATCAATCCCCAGCACCCAAGATGTCACCGAAACCAACAGGAGTAATTTCTGAGTGCAGAGACAGGAGTAACCCTGAGTATTGCTGGTATGAACCCTCCAAAAAACTGACTGAAATAGGAATTGGTTAAATGTCAAAATAGAAAAATTAGACTTGCAAATAAAGCATGATAAGTTCTAGAGAAGGAACAGCCAAAAAAGCATAATACAAAGTTTTGCAAACAAAATTTTATGGTTGGATTGCAAATATGAAATAAAATATTACCTTATATATTTATCATTTCTCAAAATTCCACTGAATAAGGTTGAGATTTGAGGGAAAAAGTATGCATTTATTGTCCTTAATCGACCTCATAAAATCTGAAACAAACTATGGAAGGGGAATACATAAATTTTATATAAGTAAAATTGACAAGAGACAATTTGAAAATATCTACTACTTAGTAGGATTATCAAATATTCAATTATACTAAGAAGAATATATAGGTAATTAAATTTGCTTCATACGTCAGCATGAACTGAGAACCTACTACCGGAGTATCCCACCCACAAGGCAGAGCCTGGAAGCTACCTGTGTCATAATTGGTATGGCAAAAACCAGTAACAATTATAGATCGTATTCTCATGACCTGAATGAATGGTTTGAGGCTCTTAATGTTCCTGGAGCAAGCAGATGCCCTCGGCCTACACTAGCACATGACAGGACATATAGAGATGTTACTGGTGCCCACTCGAGCAAATCGATGAACAACGTGAAGATAAGTGATACAAATGGTATGTCAGCATTCAGAATATGTTGTTTCTCTGGGGCTTTGCTTTGGGACTACACCTGGTGAAACTTCAGGCGTAAGTAGTGGCTCTGTGTTCAGGGATGAGTCCTAGAATGGACTCAGGAGTCCACAGAATGTGACCTGGATGAGCAGAGGTCAGACATGCACAAGGTTAGCATTGAACATTTATGTGATATCTCCAGATCGGCATCAGAAATTTTAAGGTTGGGACCAGAGTTATAGCAGTGTAGGTAGGGCATTTGCCTTGCAAATGTTGACCTGGATTATATCCCCAGCATCTCATACGGTCCTCCAAGCTCTTCCAGGAATAAGTCCTGAGTGCAGAGCCACGAATAACCCTGAGCATTGCTAGGTGTGACCCAAAAAAAAAAAAAAAAAATTTAAGGCTAAAAGCTCAAAATAGAAACTCAAGTTATAATTTTGGATAATTTAGATTATAAACTTTCTCCTACAAGATAAATGTAAGCAACAGAATAGTAACACATTTCCCATGTTAGTTTGCTATGTACATTAATTTTATTTGAAATATGTAATTATGAAAAGTAAAGTCATAGCTACTTTAATGCATAATTTTAATGTGATGTTAAAACTGTATTAACCACTATAAGTTATGAAAAACAACATGATTCTTTAGTCTCTTGATATACCAGTAGTATTTAACTTTTATTCATGAATATAAAAGTATAATAGCAACAGCAATAAGAATTTTATAGTAACAGCTACATAAAGATCGCATTTGCAAGTAATTGTTAAAATTGATTTCATATTTAATTAAATTTACAAAATTTAGAACTGTAAACATAAGTACAAACTTAAAATCAAAGGTTGTTATAAATATCTTTCGTAAAGATGACACAATTTGATTGCATTTCAACTACAGTGATAAATTCTGTCAAAAGCTCTTAAGGTGTTCACTATGTATTGAAGTTATCATATAATTTGTCAGAATTTTAAATTTCATTTCTTTGGATTCAGAATCAAGTTATTTTTGATATCTTAAAATGAATTTGGAAATATAACCTATATTTCAATTTTCTTACAGAATTGGTACTTTTTAAATTAGATTTGTAGAATTCACCAGTTAAACCAGTAAGTCTTGGGGCCAGAGTGATAGTACTTAGGGTAGGACAGTTGCCTTCACAAGGCTGACCAGGGTTTGATCCCCGATATCCTTATGAACCCGACACTCCCAGGAATTATTCCTGAGTGCAGAGCCGGAGCAAAACCTGAGCAATATTGGATGTGAGCAATATTGGATGTGACCCAAAAAAGTCAAAAGAAAAAAAATATATATACATATAATACACATATATAAGCATTTATAACGTGTGTGAGTATATATATACACACACATATAATTTATATATATAAATATATATATACATATATATATATACACACACACACACAAACACACACATGTATATAATTTCTTTCCTGTACGGTTACATGTTACATTCTTTTTCTTACTGGAGTTGGGTGTGCTAGGGCACAGCCATAGTGCTCAGAGTTCTGGATCTGTGCCTGATGATCCTTCCTGCTAGTTCTCAGGGAACCATACTGGGAACTGAATCCAGGTTGACTTTCTGCAAAGAAAGCACCTGAACCCCAGTATACTATCCCTCCAGTCCTCAAACTGAAAATCTTTAGTTAGTAAAGGTCTAGAAGTTTATTTGTTTCTTTTTTAAATGAACATCAGAAGCTTGTCTAGAGTTCTGAATAATTCTGAACTTAGAATTATTTAATATATAATTTGGAAATCTATGGGATGGTTAGACAATATTTAGAATAGAATTTTATATAATGAGGAAAAGTTTGACATTTTTCTATTTTTTATATTCTGTAATTTGGGCCTCCTTAATTTTCTTTCTATATTTGCATTAATGAATATATGTTTTAACAATATTATTTCCTTAGTCTACTCTTCTTAATTCTATATTTGAGGTTATAAAGAGATTATATATTTTGAGATTAGTGTATATGGAGTTTTAAGTTCTCCATCTTTAAGCATTTAACTTATCAGAATCCACTCTCAATTATTTTATATCACCTCATTTTTTATCACACCAATACATCAAAATATCAACAAGCTATGTCAATTAAATCATATGAGTGAAGCATATTTATAGATCTTTTAAAATATTCACACATTTCTTGAATATTGTATTGATAAATAGTAAGAAAATACATAAATGTATGTAACAAAACAATTTTTAATTAAGAAAATGTTCTATAACATTTTCTTAACTTTTTATAGATATAAGGGCATAATAAAAGCTATCCTAATATTGGAGAATTTTCATTTTAGTAGTACATGGCTCAGGGGTGATTACAGATACTAGGTTCAGTGTTAAAAGTTGCAGTTAAATGTTGAAAGGAGATGCAGTGGCCCACAAGAGCTATTGAATCTGGAAGTGTTCTGGAGACCATGTGGTACCAAAGATCAAGCATATGGTTGTATATAAGCAAGGCAGTACTCGAACGTTTTTATAATTTTGGGAGCACACCCAGTCGTACCACAAACGAACTTATAATGGTTTTGTGATGCTATTATTGTTTATTTAATTAAACAGCCAAAGGCTAAGTACAGGAATATGTGAAATGTTACTTTATTTTCTGAAGTTAATGAAATACTTTGACCAGTAATTAAACTTTAGCCAATATTATATTTCATTTTGAAAGTGGTAGGGATTGAATTTTGGGGTCATGCCTGGGAAGTCTGTACTCTATTACTGAGCCCTCTCTGTATCCCTTTAATAATATTCTTAAGATAAAATATATATTATCCAAATTCACTTGATCACTTGACATACCATTATTCATCGATTTGCTTGAGCAGGCGCCAATAATATTTCCAATTGCCCCATCACATGCCAGTGTAGCCCAATGGCATCTGGTTGCTTCAGGAATACAAAGAGCCTCAAACCGTTCTTTCCGGGTCTTGACAAAAAAGTCTGACCATCTTGTAGGTGGGTGACCACGTGATCTTTTGACATCCCATGGGATCCAGTTGGTAATGGCTCTACTAGCGGTCATCTCCAAATTGCATTACATGTCCAGTCCATCTGATTTTCGATGCCTTAGCAAACAAGAGAGCGTTCTTGACTCTGGAACAGCTATGGAGGTCGGAACTCCAGATTCCCCGAGGCGTGATATTCCAACCATAGCTCTATTGATTCCTCTTTGGGAGACCTGAATAGCATTCTCATCCTGCTTTTGTAGGTCCCATGTCTCAGAGGCATATGTTAATGCAGGGAGGATGGTGGAGTTGAAGAGATGTGCCCAGAGCCGGAGGTTCATTGACTTTGTTGCTATTTCTTCAATGCTTTTGAAGGTATTGAATGCTGCTCTCTTCCTACTGTGCAGCTCAGGTTTTAGGTCATTCATCATGTTGACTTCTCGACCTAGGTACACATAACTGCTGCATTCAGAGATATCTGTTCCATTGAGAGTGAATGGGGCCTCTGGAACTAGTTCATTTCTCATGAACATAGTTTTGTTGAGATTCAGTTGGAGACCTATCTTTCCTCATTCTCAGTCAAAATCAGCCAGCATTTGTGCCACGTGGCTAATGTTTGGTGTTATTAGAACAATGTCATGAGCGAAGCCGGAGGTGGTGTAGTTGCCGACTGTCTATCTTCACTCCCATTCCTTCCCATTCTAATTGTCACATCATGTTCTCAAGGGTGGCAATGAAGAGTTTTGGTGAAATGGTATCACCCTACTGAACCCCTATTTTGAAGTCAATAATCAATTTTTTTGTAGAATGGTGAGTTCCTGGTGGTAAATCCATAATACAGCTCACGAAGGATCTTGATGTATTGGGTTTGAACACCCTGTTTGGCTAAGGCTTTGATGACTGCTTCAGTCTCCACCGAATCAAAGGCTTTCTTTAAATCAATGAACGTGAGACAGAGTGGCATCTTGAACTCCCTACAAACCTCAATGAACTTGGTTACTGTGTGGATATGGTCGATTGATTGTGCAGAATCCTTTTTGGAAACCAGCTTGCTCAAATGGTTGTCCTTTATCTAGTGTTCTGCCAATCCTGTTCAGGATGACTTGAGTGAACAGTTTGTAGATGACAGACAACAGGCAGATGGGGTGAGAGCTGCCAATGTTGTTAATGTCTCCCTTCTTGAACAGTAGAACTGTCCTGCTGGTTTTCCATTGTGAGGGCACCTTGCACTGTCTAGGTAGTGTGTGAAGGATAACAAACCAGATAGGACGATTACACTTGAAGAGATGTGGCCCACTGCCAGTAGTTTCAATCTCAACATCGACATACAAGGAAGAAGAAATTGAGAAATTCTACATGGAACTGGAGGGGTTCTATATAAAAGATTACACCTTCTACATGATCATATTCAGTGATTTTAAAGCCAAGATAGGACCGAGAAGATCCACCGAAGAAATCCACATTGGGACACATGGCCTAGAATGGAACGAACAAGGTGAGAGACTATCTGTGTTTATCATGTCCACCAAGACCATTTATGGAAACTCACAGTTCCAGAAGGCTGAATCGAAATGGACATGGGAATCTCCTGGTGGACAATTCTACAATGAATTGACCACATCATCTTCAATCGACGGTTTTGCCTGACTGATGTCGCTGTGGTCCAAAAATTGCAAACAGGATCAGACCACAGTCTCCTTCATGCAAAATTCTACTTCATGCAAGGGGGAGAAAAGACTGCAAAGTTTAAGAAGAGAACTCTCAGAACGACTACCAACTGGGAACTCTTTGGCACCATTGCGGCGACATGGGAAGATACCATCATTGATGACATCAATGAAGAATACGACCAACTGGTTCAGCACCTCCATGGTTGTGTGAAGAATGTCGAAAGAAAGCCACAAAAAGGACGCCTGTCTTCAAAAACTCTCGAGCTCATTCGCCAACATGGCAAGGCGTGAGCCTCAGGTAACCAAATGCTAACATCCAAGCCTGCAAGGCAGTGCAAAGAAGCAATAAAGGAAGACCTCAAAGAGAGAAGAGCAGAAATAGTGGAAGATACAGCAGAAGCTGGGAAAAGCATTTACAACGTCCGCCTGTCCTTCGCCAACTCTAAGACCAAGATGACTGCCCTCCAAAGTCCTGATGGATCGATCACATCTTCCAGAAAGGCAATGGAGATTATCCATGACTTCTACCCAGATCTCTTTGACAGCCACGTCCACCTGCCCACATACCAAATTCACAAGGATGGATATGTCGTTCCCAATGTTCTCCCTTCTGAAATCTCACATGCCATTTCATCGGTAACAAAGGGAACAGCACCCCAGGCCCAAAGTCAGACCCAAACACCTGAAGAATCTTCCTTTTGTACTCATCAATACACTGGCTTGGCTCTTCACACACTACCTGTCTGAATTTTCCAAATTACCTAAAAAAATCAACGATATTTTGATAGCATTGCAGGTTTGAATTTCTGAGTAAGTAAATATCGAAGGATAATTTACTATTTTAATAGCAACCTCTTTAAAGCTGAAAAACTTTATGCCATTCATTTTTTAACTTACATCCAATTTCATTGTTTAAATGTTAAGAAAAGATAATATAATTAAGTAAAAAAATAAACAATTGTGCCTCATATTCTCAACTTTAAAGTAATTTAGTTTTTAAAAAAAGCACCTTGCCACTGCATATAAAAAAAACTGTAAAATGTATATTATCTAACGAGTAATTTATGAATAGTAGCATCCTGCAACTTATAATAAAATTAAGAGGGACCTTTGAGTTTTGTTTGCAAGATAGACAGACTGATACAGTTTGAAGTTCCTGAGCAATGTAAATAGCATGCATATGACAGAATAATGAATCATGTTCAAGCACAGTGATATGCTTGCCAAACAATTGCTCACTCATCCATGCTTCTTAATGTCACAAATGATGTCACTCTAAATGCAATTATATGCCACATCTTCATTTTGACACCATACTAGATCAAAAAAGAAAGTAACATATACATATGTTTAAATGCAGTGTTAATATATTACTTTCTTTTTAGTTGTCATTTTTCTTAGAAATTTTTAGTTATTTTATATTTTATTTTGCTGAATTTATTATTTTTTTGATTATTACCTACAATTCTAATTTCTAATTTACCATTAAAATACAACAACAAGTCTATAGCAAAATATGCCTTGTTTTACTCAACAATGTAACTTAATCTTTCAGATCATATCTATTTTGCTGCAGATATATGTGGTTGCCATTTTTCTATTATTTTCCTATGTCAGAGCAAACAGTAAAAAAACAAAAAACTGATAGCTCTTAGGGTGTTGGAATCAGCTTTTGATGGGAAGAAGTAAAAGCCATCGTAAGAATTAAGTTCAAAGACACCAAATCTTTAAAAGCTGATTCAAGAGCAGGCTTGTATCATAGCAATATTGGAGGAAGCTTTGTTTGAAACATTGGTAAGAAAATGTAGTACCTTCAGAACAGTGTTTTAAACTCATCTTAAGCTAGAAGGTCTATGTGAAATTAGAATTTCTTTTTTAAAATCATTTCTCAATCTGAATGTTAGAAAGATAAACTGGACTTCTGAAATATATTGCCTTACAGTAAGGTAGTGAGAAAACACTGAGAACAGAAGCCAGAGATATCCTTAAGTATTGCCAGGGATGGGTGAAGACCCCACTCACAGATGTAAAGATACAGAATATGCTTATCTAATTTTGTGACTTGGTCGAATAAAAAACAATACATATTAGTAGGAATGCTGAAGAGTCCAAAGACTGAAACTCTGGTTAAAGCTGCCTTGGAAGCTGCCTTTGACCACGTATGTTCTCTATTGGGTTATCTCTTAATGTTAAAGGTAATGTATTTCAATAAGTTTAGTTTATCTAACATTAACTTATTTTTTTTTGCCTTTGGGGTCACACCTTGCGATGCTCAGGGGATACTCCTGGCTCTTCACTCAGGAATACTCTTGGCGGTGCTCGGGGGACTATATGGGATGCAGGTGATTGAAGCCGGGTCGGCTGCATGCAAGACAAAACACCCTATGTGCTGTGCTATTGCTCTAGCCCCAGTAACATTAACATTTTAAAGAAACAATAAAGTGTTCAGTTTTCCTATTTAAAGTCATAGTAAATCTCAAATGGTTCACAAAGATAAATGTGAAAAATCTGTTACTATAGGAATTTATTCAAAATGCAAAAAAATTCAGACATATCGACCTTTCTAAAAAGGATACTTAATATTTAACAGTGATATTAGAGTTAAAATAATCTTATAATTATCTAAAATCTGCTCACCTCTGTTCCCAAATATCTTATAAAGGAATCTAATTTTGCCGAGGGCCAAAAAATTGCTGCTTTGAGATGTTATTTTTTCATCATACTACGTAATTGTAGTCTGTAATTTAATTTAATGTAGATGCTGTCTCCACCATGGAAATACAAAATTTCTTGTAACTATAACCCATTAAAATATATTAAAAGTATCCATCATGATCCCGAGTACTAATAACAAACAAATAGGAATCTGGGATACATAATCAGTACAAATAATTCAGAAAAATTCTTCTTAATTTGTCTACATGTAAAAAAAACATAAAACAATAACAATGTAAAGAACAAAATAAAAGTTTGTTTCATGAAAGTTAGCCTGGAGAGACAGTGTATGGTACAAAGTGCTTATGCTGTAAAAAACTGACCCAGGTTCAGTCCTTGGGACACATATGATCCCCCCAAGTCTAAAGAATGATTGCTGAGTGCAAAATAAGAACTAGGATCTGAACAAAGCTCACTGTACTCCAAAAGAAACATAAACACACTAAAGTATGATAATTAATATCTATAAGTCACAAGAAATTATTCAATAGAAGATACTTCTAAATTTTCCAATACTGTAAAATAATGTATTAAACTAATTTAATTTTGATGTACCAGCTTTAGATTCAGACTTCAGAGAAACTGTACCAAATGTATAAAAATCTACTGAAAGTACGATGACATTGTAATCTTAATTTTATTTTATAAAACATCTTTTTTGACCCTGCACTTTTAAGGGATCACTATTTTCTTGATCTCAATTCTTCATAGGGTCATAATTTTGGCCATCTGATATTAGGTAAAGATATATGCATGGTACTCCTTTAATAATAATACTGCATACCACAGTACTAAAACAACAATGAGAGAGAGACATAGCAGACAGAGAGAGAGAGAAAGAGAGGAAAGAGAGAAATTGTTGAAAAGTATCTGTGATAGAGTCAGGCTGAGGGGGTGGGGAAGAGGAAGAGGGTGCAAGGGAAACTGGAGGCATTAGTGGTGGGAAACGAGAAGGGGTGGGTTTTGGAAAATTATATGACTGAGACTTGATCATGAAAAATATACTAATTTAGTTTAACAAAACAGGTTAGGACTTTTATTGAATTCAAAGGTGATTCAACTAAAATCAAAAATGAATAAAAGGGCTAATTAAAATGAACTGATGTGTATTAACTGACATATAAATATAAAATATATATGTGTATTATATATTTTATCATATATAAATACTGTCACTTGTTACTTGTCACTGGTCTTCCCGTTTTTCATCGATTTGCTTGAGCGGGCGCCAGTAAAGTCTCCATTCATTGGGAATGAGGTCCATTACTGTTACTGTTTTTGGCCTACTCGAATATACCATGGGTAGCTTGCCAGGTTCTGCTGTGGCTCTGGGTTCATCCCAGGGGCCCAGTCTTTTTCTGTGTCAGACCATCAACCAACCATCCAGGGTCACGTGGCAGAGCACTGTGATAAAATATATATTACACATATATATTCACCAACCACATTTTATCACTGCAGTCATGTCTGGGGTGGGTGGGGGGTCACAAATTGCTTTTGCAGTGTACTGGGTTCATCCCATTGTTATTGTCTGGGAATCAAATTGGCCACACTGAGATCACGCTCAGTGGTGATAAGAAGATCATGCCAGGGATTGAACCTATTACTTCACATCTGAAAAGGTGATGCTGTACCACTGAGTTCCATCTCTGGGATGGGCAGATTTTTTTTCAAGAACAGATGTTTCAGATGTTTCAGAAAACTCTTCAAATAATATTTGAGGTATGCCAAATTATGAATCAAAACATATTAAAAGATGTGACCAATCATAGTAATCAAACAACTCAATCATGGAAGAAATTTGATATTCTCATGCAGTAGGCTATAAATGATATTCTCCAGTTCAATTGCCTATGAATCTATCCTTCATTACACAAAATAGCTTATGGGTTCAACTGCATTAGTATCAATATTATAATATTCAGGAAATAAGAAACATCAAAATTTAAATATCAAAGTTTAAACATTTAAACATCATGAACAAACGGTTGAAGCTCTTCGTATTCCTGAAACAACCAGATGGCATTGGACTACACTGGCACGTGTAGGGTCATATGGAAATGTTACTGGCATCCTATTGAGGAAATCGATGAACAACAGGATGTCTAGTGATCTAGTGATCTAGTGAAACATTTAAAATGGTGCATTATAAATTTTATGGGTCTTATAATAAATCTGTCTGTAAAATTTATGCTAAAGAATAAAACCTGCAATTACAATATTACAAATTAAATTGTATTTATAGCATACATAATTTGTTTTATTTACTCTTACGTAGACATGCATACATATAATACATCACTAAGAAAGAAAATTATTTAAGGAGGAACCAGATACTACCTTCTGAAACAGGTCCTCTATGTTTTATTAGGAGATAAGAACCTTAGAGAACAAAGAGTGGATAACACTGAAGTTAATGACTGGAGTTAAATTTTATAGCAAAGAGAAAATTACAGAGAAAGCAAAAAAAAAATTGAAGAAACCACAGGGGATTCACAACTAAAGTGTCAGAATTGAGAAATAGGAAATCTGCTTTAACATAAGATGCGAGGGAGGAGATGAAGATTTTTAATATCACTACTCTGATGCACCAGCAATAAAACAGGGATCTTGCAGCATCTGTTCAGAATCTGATGTAATTCATTGCTGAGTATTCCCTTAGAACAATGTAATTTTCTAAAGCATCAACCCCAGAGTGTGCAGTTCTTCTGAGGAAGTTAAATTTTCATTTTAGTTACAGATTTTTTAAATGCCATTGCTAATTACATGGAAATATTAGGCACTTCCTGAATCAGTTTGGTAGAGCTATTTACACTGATACAGACGGCTTCATTTATTTAACAAGTCTAATCTCTCTGAGCAGGAAATCAGTGTCTTCAGTTTGGTTCTGAACTCTGTTCTCCAAATTCAGGGTACTGCTAGAAAGAGACTCACTGCAACTTTAATGTAGAAATGATGATTATTTTCAAACAAGCAGAATAATTAATGAATATCTTTTTATTTCAGAATTAGATGTTATTCTAATTAGATGTTAAGCCAAGAATTCAGGAATATTTGATTTACAACTTAGCCAATGATTTTTTTTTATTTACTATATGTTCAGAGCTATAGAACAGGGATTAAGCTCTTATTAATTTGCTCCTAGTTAACTCAATCTGATTTCCATCAATACATATAGTTCTTTAATAGCATTAGGTGTGATCACTGAGTACAGAGCCCAGAGTAAGTCCCGTCTGCCCAATTACTCCTCCTCCCTTCCCCCAATAGCCAACAAATGCTTTAGTTATATTATTTACTTCCAACTTGTAAAGAATATATGGCCGAGGTCCCGGGAAGAAAGAAGAGTGCAAGGATATATGGCCCATCATTATTCATACAGAGATGTTTTAAAATTTATTTTTTTATAAATAATTACACAAATCTCTATCTCTGTATGTTAATGATATCATACAAGGACATGCACACATATTACAGAAATGATTCATAATTGCTGAAACTAAACAAAACTTAGTCTTCCACTGAGGAAGAATAAATACACAATCACAAAGTTATATAATAACAATCACTGAGAATTATAAAAGAACAAGTTGCTATACTGATACATGTAGCATGGGTAATTCTCAAATACCTTATAAATCAAAATAAAAGCAAGAAAGAGGGCAAGATAAAGTCTATATGGCATATCAAATAATTTATTTTTAGAAAAAAAGGTTTACATTTTACTAATAGATCTGGAACTGAGGATTCCAGTTCCAATTATTGGAACTGAGGATAGAATGAGGCCCAAAGGAAATCTTGGAAGGGAAGAGTTGATGCAAAAATTATCTTAATTTTAGTGATACAAACATGACTAAATAGCCTAATGTAAATGTATAGTTAAAACTGGCATTTTGATATATGTAAGAGTCTACAAGCTACTGCAAATAAAGAGAGAAAACTACAATTACCTGGCAATTTATCAGCACTGCTGATAAAAACAATGCTTATAAAAATATATTTATACTATTACATTCTGGCTTGCAATTTGAAGAATAATGTATAGCAAATTGAAAGCAAATTTTCTGTCACTTGTATCCACTTGTCTTTCCTGTTGCTCATTGGTTTTCTCGAGCGGGCACCAGTAACCTCTCCTTATGTCCTGCCACATGCTAGTGTAGCCCAAGGGCATCTGCTCTTTCCAGGAACACAAAGAGCCTCAAACCATTCCTTCAGGTCATGGGAATAAGCCTATAATTGTTACTGGTTTTTAGCATATCAAATATGACACGGGTAGCTTGCCAGGCTCTGCTGTGTGGGTAGAATACTATTGTAAAAGCGCCTCATCTTGTGCATTTATTGATGAACTGCACAGCCACAAAGAGGCCGCCGAGATGGGAAAATATCAGCTTTTTTCTATATTGTGCAGTAAAATAAGCTGTGATCAACTGTATAACCATAAATCTATATAAGAATGAAAAGAGAAAAATTCATCTGAAAAAAAGAAACTAAGGATTCAATTTCAAAGTCATTCCCTCAAAATTCCATGCTGCCTTTAATAGGATTAGCATAGTTGTGAAGCAGGTACTCACTTTCCTATACATATTACCACTAAATGCAAATCCCAATATATGGGCAGGTATCTTAAGCACAAAGAGCTCTTTGCCCCTATTCCATTCAGATGAAGAACATATGTGAAAACAGGAAAAATATTATTTATGGGTTTCTAAGATATTATGTCTAATTGCATAAAAGGCCAGATTAGGACTACAGTCAATTTAACCTTCATATCCTGAAGATATACTGTTAAAATAATTTGCTTCTGTTCTACTTATTTTTCTTAAATGTAAGAGTTTTTGTTTTTTTATTAAAAATTTATGAAATTAGGGGTCCAGAGGAAAAGCTCAGTAGCTCAGAAAGCCAGCACTGCAACTGTAAGGCATGAGGTCATTCCCAATGTGACCAGATGGCCTAGCACGTTCATAGAAACTCTGCTGCTTTAGCCTAGTGGTTCCACTACCTGGGGTCTTTGAAACCACCAGCAGCATGTTCCTCCATTGCAGTTAGTTGTGTGGAAACTCAGCGGCAGGGCATGACCCTGGTGAAGATAATAATGAATGAATGTAGGACAAGATTATAACTATTGGTGGGCTTCACAATAGAACAGGTGAGCAAAGTGACACAATTGAATAATGGTGGAAGAACCAAGTTAAGTCTGTGTAACCTAGAGTCATTAAAACATCAACAATGACAAAGAGTAAAAGAGAGTTAAGGGGCTTAAAACAATGAACTAAATAAATATCTACCTTTGCTGCTAACTTCAAAATCATGCATACAGGGGGCCAGAGCGATAGCACACGGGTAGGACATTTGCCTTGCAGGCAGTCCACCTAGGTTCCATCTCTGGCGTCCCATATGTTCCCCAGAGCACTGCCAGGAGATATTCCTGAGTGTGGAGCCAGGAACATCCCCTGATCATTACCAGATATGACCCCCTAAAAAAAAAATCGTACATACCAGTGACCATGTGTATGCATGTGCATGTAATTTGCAAAAAAAAAGTTGTATTACTGATGAGTTAAATGAAAACTTAGCATAACCCAAGATTCAACTTCATAATATTATGGGTTGCTTGGCTTTGATTACTATGTCCAAAGTTTTATGCTAAAATCATGAGAGCCAAAATACATAGTTTTGCCTTAGTCATGAAATTATCCTTAAAGTAAATGGTAATCATACTAAAAGCCCCTACTTGTTTTTATGATTATTACTATGTTATTAGTATGAAAAAAAATAAAACTTTTAAATGTGAATAAATAAAACTGGGATACAGATAACATTTATAGCAGCAGACATCTCCTGAGTGGATGGCTTACTAACTTTTCTGATTATCCTGGATAGGCAGGTACTCCAACAGCAGCTGGAGAGTACAATCTTTAATTAGCTTAAGCACTTTGAAAAACAATGGTGGCCAATATGGGGCCCAGTTCATATAGATTCCCTTATGAGCAAGAATATGCAAATCATTTCCTGGCTACAAGAAGTTAAGTGATACAAACACTTGTGTAATGGAAAATATACACAAATTTATTTTCTGGGCATGTTATTTTCTTCTATTTTCACCGCTCTCTTTGTGACTGAACAACACCTGGAATTTAAAAGTGACCCCTGATGTTGTAATTCTTTAGAATGACAAACTGGAGTGTTTTGCTTTTTTCTTTACTCTGTTTGTATCTGTGTAGTCAGAAGAAAAAAAGGGGAGGGGGGAGAGCAAGCTCTTTAGTTTTTATTAAGTGTTCTAAAGAGCTCAAACAAAATTTTAACTATTTATGACTATTCTACTCCAAAGGAAGGAAACAGAAATATATGAGTAATACAACTACCATTCACTTTTGAATAACTTAGGAAGTTTAAAAAAAAACATTAATAACGAACAAACAGAATACTGAGTCAAATAAACATCAATACAAGTAATGAAATTCAGAATCTAAATTAGTGCTGATAGTGCACTTGAGTTAAGTGCAGGATTTTTCTCTCTAGTGTTCCCACTCTGGGCCCATTATCCTCTTAACTGCAGCTCGAAATTCCCTGAGCAGTAGTAAAATGAGGCCTACAAGTTTTTCCTCAAAGAATATGACTTAGATTAGGGTCACATTTCAAGTATCTGAAGCATTTATCAGCATTTTTCTAAAAACATACAAATAATAACAACCCGCTTCTCTAAAGTTTTTCAAGAGCTTCAAAAAATATTTGACTTCTTAGTAAACCATCCCCACTTGGTTCAACATTAAACTTACACAGAAAGTAGAATGTACTCATTTTACAAATAAAAAAATATATCCAGTGCAATTGTTTCTTTACTTCATTTGCGTCCTATTACAGTAATGATACATTCATATGGGTCAAGTGGTTTGGTTGTGGAATATGTCATCAAAGTAATAATAGGACCCAGTATAAAAAATAAGTAATCAAATATTTGTATTGGACATATATATATATATATATATATATATATGGACAACTAAAAAATTCCATATTTGTAGCATAAAATAATTTAAAATATATGACTAGAAATAAAAGAGATAGTACAAGGATTAATGTGCATTTCTATGTTCAAGCTCAAATATATTTCCAGCACCACTTGGTTCTCTAAACTTCTGGAAGTTTAGAGAACTTCCAGAAGCTTCTCTAAACTTCTGGAAGCTTCTGGAAGCTTTGAAGCACCATTATGAGTGGTTCTAAGACTCTCAAGGGATAATCACCATACAACAGTAATCTCCATACAACAGATTCCAAGGGCACTGCATTCCTGGGCCTCTTCATTGAACTGCTCACCCAGTTATCTGAGAAACATCAGTGTCCTACTGGGAATCCCCCTTCCTCAGCTAATATTCAAGGAATAAAAACCAAATCACTCTGCAATTCTGCTTATGAATTTACCCCTAGTAAACAGGTTCACAAACTTCCTCAATGGAATCATTAGTTGTCCATATTTTTTTTCCTTAGATACTGGAGCATCCCAACAAATGGTCAAGCCCTCTAGAGATAAAAGTAAAGATTTTTTCCTCTTATTCTACTAGGTATGCGTTTTTTACTCTTTGACTTGAATATTGAAAATTTTGGGTTCTTCAGTAGAATGTTGACAAAAATGTTGTATATGTTCCAGTAATCTGCTTTTTCTTGACCACACAAGAAAACTTACAATTTTCACCATTACTTAATGTTTACCTATAAGTATCAATGTGCATTTCCTTGACCAAGATACAAAGTTCCCTTTATTTTAAATATACATATATGCTATATTGTCGGGGAACACCGCCGGGGTCCCCGACAGTGTTAGGACAGAGGTTCTCTTCTACCTCTGAGGACGCCGGGAAACAGATGAAAACTCACAAGTCTGGTGCAGTTACAAAAATGGCTTTTAATAGTACAAAGGCTCTTCCACAGCACTCCAATATAATGAACAAACTTTTGTTCTGGTCCGAACTTAGACCATACAAAAGAGCCTAAGTCTCCCACCAAAGAGAGAGGATCTCACCAGAGCAGAGTCCTACCCAGAAGAAGGAGCAAAAGGCCAAAGAGCAAAAAACCAAAAGCCAAAAGCAAAAGGCCGAGGAGCCAAAAGCCGAAAGCTAAAAGGCCCAAAAGGTAAAAGTGAAGCGTGAAGGGGCCTCAAGTCAGCCCCCTTATATACACAAAAGTAATCCAATCGGGAGGGTCATGTCAACAAAGAACTCTAAACAGAGTGTAGTGCCACACCCTATTGCAGGTATAAACAAAGGTTATGGCAAGGTCTAATCCCTTCTACCAAGATAATCTCTTATGTAAAACACTGGAGAGAGGGGGCTGGTATAAAGTAATACATCTAAACTTCATGAGCATCATGTAATCTAGATGGTACCCACAAGGTCCTTCTTATTATTATCTGCACCAGGGTGATTCTGAGTATCTTGTTCTCCTGTACTGAAAGGGTCACACTCGCCTGCTTAGAGCAAACTAGTATGATCTTTCCTATAGTCTTCCTATAGTCTCAGCGTAGCCAGGGTGGTAGTCTCCCGGTAAATTCTAACCGTCCCACGCTGGGTGCAGTGGGCATAAAGAGGAGCTGTGCCCAATCTAGAAAATATAGAAGTCTTAGTAGATGTATAAGTCAGAAGTTATTCAATCAAAGGCGACTTCTGTAACTGCCACACCCTCTAGCAGTGTTTACATAGAAGAGAGCTCTCATTAGAATGAACCTTGGCTTAAATAAGATTAAGCTGGGAGTGAGCAAAACAACAAAACTCCCAGAATACCAGAATAGCTAAACCTGTTCTCCAACACTATATACATATACATATATATGTGTATATATGCATATATATAAATATATATATATATATATATATCATCATGGAGAGAAATGCCTAAGGCAATCCTGATGATGTGTGTGTACTGAATAATTTTACACTATATCTAAACAATACCTATTATATAGTAATGGCTAAAATCATCAAACTCAGCTAATATTTTAAGTGCAAAAATATCATGTCATCTGCTTTTTTGGATAAGATATATCTTCAGCAAGTGAATTAATTCCCAAAGTCGAACTAAAAAAGAAAACTGACCTTATCCTGGTCAGGGCAGAACCTTTCTATACTGAGTAATTTACTTCACCTTCAGGGATCCATTGGCTTCCCTGATAAAATACTGGAGCATTTGCTTTGTCAGGTGGCAATAAAATTAACAAGTCTTATAGAGAAATTACAATTACCTACTCAATTAACCTTGAATCTTGTGACATTAAATGAGACGTTTAAAAGTGCAAAAACCCTAAGCCAGTTTTACAACCAGTCTCGCACATTTTACTAGAGTGCCCTATTTTGGGTATCTGATCTCATAAAATTCTTCTACCAAGAATAAAGATCTTTAAATTGATTTTTTTTAGTAGTCACTATCCATACTATCAATTCCTATGTATAAAAAACTTATATGTTTTTCAAACATTTGAGATTATGCTTTAACAAATTCAACATTACTTGCAAGTCAAAAATAAATAAAACACAATATTAAACACAAGCACATCCGGAAATGAAATGAGTCCATGATTATTTCTTTTTTTTTGCTTTTTTGTGTCACACCCAGCAATGCTCAGGGGATACTCCTGGCTCTGCTCTAAGTAATTACTCCTGGTGGTGCTTGGGGACCATATGGAAAGCCGAGGATAGAACCTAGGTCAGGAGCTGCAAGGCAAAATGTCCTACCCACTGTACTATTGCTCGGACCAAGTCTGTGATTTTTTGACAGGAAAATTCATTAGAATCAAAAGAAGAGAATGAATAAAATATTCAGGAAAATATCATCTACACTGAGAATCATTTAATTTTTAAAGTATCAGGAATATGTTTTTTATAGTGTGACATAACTGGCCATGCTAAGCCGTCTAATATAGTGGGCATTTCATTATTATTTCCCTGGATATAGATATTGTGAGTGAGGAATCTGACATAACACAATGGGGATAAATCGTATCTCCTGCTGTGCTATAAACAGAAGCACTCAAGCAGCTTATGATGAACAGCTAAAGGTATCTAGGAGTTCTTAACTTGCATATGTAGTGCCTGGGCTAGAATGATTCCAAGACTGAGCTCAAATTGGACGTTGATATGCATTGTCCAATGTATCAAGATTTTCCATAAAACAGTGTTTGTCTCACAGGGAACAGGCCGGTCAGTATCTGTGTAAGGTTGCTTAGAGTTCAAAGAAACTGCCTTACAAATGAGCAGCATCTTGCAGTGTACTACTGAAAACATGAGACAGTACATTCTATGCCTCCTGACTGAATAACGAAAAGCCACTTACCTATCCAAAGTGAAGAAAAGAGTATATGATGCTAGACCACTCTGGATGAAATGCCAATTGATTTGCGGCTATTTTGTAGAACGTAGAATTTAAAAATGTTTCCAGATGTATGAAACATTTCTCTCTTTCGTTTTGGGGGAAGGAGTCACACCCGGCATTTCTCAGTCGTTACTCCTGGTTCTGCACTCAGAAATTACTCCTGGCAGTGTTCAGGGGACCATGTGGGATGCCAGGAATCAAACCCAGGTTGGCACGTGCAAGGTAAATTCCCTGCCCGCTATACTATAGCTCCAGCCCCTACATATCTATATTGGTCATATCACATAATAATTGTGGTTGAAATTGTTTGAGGCGCACAATACCACTCAAGAGAAAAGAATATAGATTACACTCAGTGGTAAAATAGAGATACACATTCATTGCACTTGTAAGTAAATCACATACTGTATAGAAATTTGATTTTCAGATATTCTATTTTTAATAGTGTAATTCAAATTACCTCCAGTAGCATGTTGTGAGAAATTGATTTTATGATTCTCTCATTCTACTCTATGATAAACAAGATGACAGTTCTAATAACAAATTGAGAATTGATAGTATGGACGTAAAATTACTATGCCAGTAACATTAAACATATTGATGTATATGATTATTGCTTTGTGGGTGAGATATTAGGTCTTTCAAAACAACAGATCTTAATTATATAAACTAAAATAAATTTGTCTATAAATAAAATTTGACTACAGAAAAGTGATCATTGACGTTAATATTTAACTGTGATTTACAATACACAAAACTTTATTCATGATCTGTTGTTGGAATATATGAAGAGTTAAAACTGGTGAGATATGATTTTAATTTTATTTTAAAGTCAATGACAAATGATTTGCCCCTAAAATTAGTGAAAATGCTAATGTGAAAAATCATTTTTCATTAATAGTATTGTGTATTCTCTCTTCAATCCAGACCTATAAAATTGCTGGCAATGTGAAATCTATATATATTATAAATCAAAATATCCTTGTATCTATTTACCATTAATAATAAAGTGTCAGTGTGTCCTCACCAAATAATGATTTGTAATAGGGTTCTTATAATATTCAGGTGGGACTATTTATCTGATGTTCTAATTTTTCAGAACTTTTATCAAAGGTATAGAAGAATGAAGTGAATAGCAAAATAAACCCCATTCAGCTGTGATACACAACAAACTCCTTGTTTGTTACAAACAAGTGCCCTTTTGCTATCTGTGGAAGTGAAACCATCCAAGATCATCTATTTTATGGGACAAATTATGAGAGAAATATCAGCGAGCTCTGCTGTTTTTTAAGGGCATAGCTAGCATTAAAATGCAAGTGTCCGGGCTGTTGATTTTGTGAGATTACAAATTGTTCTGTTGTTTGGGATATTAAAAAGCTGAAATTGAGTCTGTAACCAATCACAATCTGACTGACAATCAGGATGCATAGCTTCTCCCTTTCAGGATTTGAGAGGCTGCAGTGCCTTTGATGTGAGGCATAGCCCAGAAGCTAAAATGAGACAAAGCTGATGGGAGCAGGGATCACACTGGCACTGCCCACCAGGCAGGCACATCACTTTGAAGGCGTTCAGTTGATTTGTCTGCTGATGAAAATCAATCTATCCATCAAATCAGAAAGGATTTACTAAAGTAGCCATCACCAACTACAGAAGATATATTATGAAATAAAAACAGCACACAATTAGCACATCAAAGAGAAAAAGGCTTGCCATGAGAAAAGAATTACCTGAGCTTTTCAAATGCAGAAGCTTCATTCAGATAATACTCACTCCACATTTAACATGTAATCACAAGCATGTTTAACCCTATGTGCCATTATTTCAACCTTATTAACAGAATTGCTAAAACAAATTCAATACCTTATGATTTATCATAACATGGCTATTTCTGATTCCCATTTGAGGAAAATAAATCAGTGCGCAAAACGGAATTCAAGCATCATTGCTACTTCCTCACTCTTCTACCAATGTGTGCTGCTTTGTCTGACTTTCTCTAACTTTTCTATCTTTTTTCTTGGGGATAATATGCTGGCTCCTCACTGTTTCAAAGTTCAGTCTGTAGAACCACTGCTTTTACTGTTTCCTTCATGGATATTTGCCATTAATAATCCTCACTAAAAACAGGTAACTCTACCCAAACCCAAAGCTCCAGTAACTTACCCCTCAAGAATCCTCAGAAGCAACTCCTAATGCAGCCTACAGTTGTGCAGCTCTTTGCACTGCTGACAAGACGGCACAAGAAGAACTTCAACTTCAAACAAGTTTCAAAACGCAAGTTAATTTTTGGAGGTATTTTGAAATAGGGCTAAAAAAAAAACCTTTTATTTTACTCTCTGTGTATCTTTGAAAATACTTTTATCATCTCCATCTAAACGTTTGTTTTGGCTAAACTATTCCTGTAAGAGGTTGAAGAAGAGTGTGAGAATTTATATATTCTGATAACCATGGGAAAAAAATAATGACTTCAAGGTGGGCTTTACTAACGTTACTTCCTCTAATATTATATATATATATATATATATATATATATATATATATATATATATTTTTTTTTTTTTTTTTTTTAGTCACACCAGGCAATGTTCAGGGGTTATTCCTGGCTATGCACTCAGAATTAGTCCTGGCGGTGTTTGGGGATCGAGCCAGAGTCCAATGGCTTGCAAAGCATACACCCTACATGCTGGAATATCACCTCGGCCCACTTACAATATTATTTTATTGCTTATTTGCTTACATAGTCATCTCTGAGTTCTAAAAAAAAAATGTTTCCCAACATTACTAAAAAACAAAAAATATTCCTTAGAACTATATAATACCACAAAATACTCAAATTAGCTTTTATTTTACTTTGTTTTTTTGGGGATGAGAATGGCCATTCCTGGAGATTATCAGGGCTACTCCACACTCTGTGATCACAGATCACTCTTGGCTGTGCTCAGAAGTCTATTTACAGAACCAAGGATCAAATCCAGGTTGGTCACATACAAGACAAGTGTCCTACCTACTGTAAATTCTCAGACCTCTGAATTAATTTCTCTATATCATAAGAGTATATGTAATCTGAAAACTCTAGAAATAAAAATAAAAATAATTGATAAATGGGGCCAGAGCGATAGCTCAGTGGGTAGGGTGTTTGCTTTGCACGCAGCCGGTCTGTGCCGGCCCAAGTTCAGTCCCAGCATCCCATGTGGTCCCCGAGCACCACCAGGGAGTAATTCCTGAGTGCAGAGCCAGGAGAAACCCCTGAGCACTGCTGGGTGTGACCAAAAAAAAATAATTGAAGATTTTAATCATTTTTATAAAGACAAATAAACAAGTTTATCGTTCTCTACACCTGCTAACTAAAATATTTTTTTTATTTAACTGCTTTCCCAAAGTGTTACATCTATTATTCGGATTTAATTACAAGGTTCTTAAGGGTTTGAGTCATATCTTATATTGGTTTTAATTTAGCATGAAATATAATCACATTTGAGAAGATAGCAGATGCAGAAGAACTACTTGTAAAGTCATTTTATTCTGATTTAGACAATTCCCTACTCTCTTTTAATCATGGAGTAAAATAAAATTTAGCAGTGTGAATAGCCTGAAACACAATGTGTATTTCCTAGAAAGTTGAGGTGAGTCAGTATTTGCAAACAAGGTCATTAAGCAGCTCTGTCTACTAGGAAACCTCTGAGATTGCAGAGCAAACTGCTGACCCAGCCTTTGTAAGTAGGACCACAATTTACTCCTAAAATGCTTCAGTCACTTATTTATATATATTTTTAATATTTAGCTTATTTAAAACAGAGAATGCAGTAGTATACTAATCTCTTTTCTAACTTCAGGTATAATCTTCAAGAAATAACAATGAACCTTTGTAGAATTGAAGCCCTAAGCACCTTTACACAGATTGCAGGCTCATTTTCATTATAATTTCAATGAGATTTGGAATGAAAACTATCAAGAGAAAAGGGAGAGGGTGTCCAAAAACTTTGAGATGTATGAAGGCCTAGTCATATCTCAATATCCATTTTCTTTCTATCTTCCTTCTTTCTATACTTCCTTCCTTCCTTATTTTATCCTTTATTTTGTCATATATCAATGCCATATATTCATACATTAAACTCTAGATTTTTTCTTCTTTCTCCATGATTGGTTTTGTATGTATTTCATATTTAAAGACAAAAAATATTTTCATTTATAAATATTCATACTTATCTACACATATAATGAATTAATTTCCAAGTATTCATATATTTTATGTTGAAATATCTATTTAAAAGCCACAATGTCAGGATGAATATGTAAATTTATAAATCTATAACTTAATGGATTTTGGAAGTAGACATATATTTGAGCTTTTGAAAAACATTTCTGGTAAGCAATTCACAGAACTGAAGGAACATATAACGGAAACCTGAGAGTAAATGATTACAAATAACTGGGGCTGGAGTAATAGCACAGCAGGCAGGACATTTGCCTTGCATGCAGCCGACCCGAGTTCCATCCATAGCATCCCATATGGTCCCCAAGCACTGTTAGGAGTAATACTGGGTGAAGAGCCAGGAGTAACCTCTGAGCATTGCCAGTGTGACCCAAAAAGAAAAAAATAACATTTAAAATGATTACAAATAACTTTCTCAGTAAATAGTTTGAAAAGTTGGTGAAAAATTCAGGCTGCAATTAAATGGAAATAACATAGCAGTATAATATGTATTATATGCAAAGGTCACAATTGTCATATATCTACATATGTACATAAGATTATCAATAAAATGGTATCTCCCAATGGTATTTTCACATCTGGTATGTTGCTATTCTGTTTACCACATTATATTTAGGCTTGCATCCATATCAGTATCCAATGTTATTTTGATCATTATGTCAAAGTATTCCTGCAACAACTATGGAACCCTTTTCTTATTCTGTTTGATCTTAACTCATGACAATTATCAAAGCTAAAAGCATAAATTGTGTTCAGTTATTCAATTATTGATTTAAATCTCTCCCTTTAGAATAGAATCTCCAGAAGGCAAAACTTTCCTGTCAAATGCATTACTGTGAGTTATAACTGTGAACAAATAGAATGACTAATAAATATCTTTTGCAATTTACTTTGCAGAAATATGCCCATTTGACAGTAGTACATACACACATGCACACATATATACTAGCATTGCAAAATTAGATGAATTATTTCATTAGAAACTTCCTTTTCACACAATGTTATAGCAAGGGTGGGGAAAAGCCAGCCTGTACACTTAATTGGTGGCTAGGTACTGGTCTATAAAGACAAACACAGGCTTTTTGTTGCCTATTCAAGGTCTGTATGCATGAGTGATATTAAAAATATAAATTTGTCCCATGGAAGAAAAATGGTACCCCACATCACTGGTTATAAGCAAAAAGGAAGCACACCAATAAATCATTTCCAAGGGACATAACTTCTTTTTTAATCAAATGATTACCAAAGGTGTATGATTTTCAAATAAGAGCCAGAGAGATCATACAGTGAGTAAGGCATTTAACTTGCATACTGCAGAATTTGATTCAATCTTCAACACCCAAAATAGTCCCCAGCAGGAGTAATCCCTGGGCACTGAGTAATTTTGTAGCATCAAGTGTCACTCCAAACCAAAATATTTTCACATACATGTTATTCTATTGTTTATTTGACTGTACATTCTACACACCTAACAAGTAGCATCTTGAGACTAAAAATAATGTATTCTATCTGCAATACATTATTGTTGCTTCTACTACTGGTAATGAATGCTTTCATTTTTAGTCATTTTGTAACAGGAAAATAAAAACACTCAAATCACAGACAAACATGATGTCTCACACAAAAAAATGAGACCAATATATTTTTTTAATTTTTATTATACCACAGTGAAATATACAGTGACAAAGGTGTCCATACTTGGTTCTTTGTAATACAGTATTCCAGCACCCATCCCTCCATCAGTGCCCAATCAACACCACCAATACACCCACACCCCCCCTCCCGCCCACCCCCAGGCTGCCTCAGTAGCAGATACTCCCTTTTCTGCTCTCTCTGTCTCTGCATCTCTATCCCCCTTCTTTTACACATGCAACTAGCCCTGGAGACATTTAGGGTTATCATGTAAGTTTCTTTGTGTATATTCAATGGTGAGTTCTAGTCTGACATTACCATAGCCCACACTCAGTAAAACGCTGGTATAGATTTATATCCCATTAATGAATGCAGTCATACAATATCTGCCTTCCTTCTGACTAATTTTAATCAGCATGATAGTTCTCCATGTCCACGCATTTGCAGGTAAATTTCAAAATTTTGAATTTTCTGTCAGCTGCATAGTATTAGATAGTGTATATATACCACAGTTTCTTTAGCCAGTCCTCTATTCTCGGGCAGTTAGGTTGTTTCCATATTCTAGCTCTTGTGAATAGTGCAGCGATGAATAAAGCAGTACAGATAGTGTTTCTGCTATGTGTTTTTCGGTCTCTTGGGTATATTCCCAGGAGTGCTATTGCTGGATCAAATGGGAGCTCAATATCTAGTTTTCAGAGGAATGCCCATATTGTTTTCCAAAAAGGCTGGGCCAATCGGCACTCCCACCAACAGTGGATGAGAGTCCCTTTTTTCCCCCACATCCACGCCAGCACGGGTAGTTCTTGCTGTTTTGGATGTGTGCCAGTCTCTGTGGTGTGAGATGGTACCTCATTGTTGTTTTGATTTGCATCTCCCTGATGATTAATGATGAAGAGCACTTCTTCATATGCCTTTTGGCCATTCGAATGTCTTCTTTTTGGAAGCTTCTGTTCATTTCTTCTCCCCCATTATTTGATGGGGGTTGGCTGATTTTTTTCTTGTGAAGTGCTGCCAGTGCCTGATATATCCTGGATATTAATCCCTTGTCAGATGGGTATTGTGTGAATATCCTCTCCCACTCTGTGGATTGTCTTTGTATCTTGGTCACCATTTCTTTTTTGAGGTGCAGAGCTTTTCAATTTTATGAATCCCATTTGTTTATCTTTGCTTCCCTTTGCCTGGTCAGTAGTGTGTAGTCTTTAAAGATACTTTTAGTTTTTTTCCTATGTTTTCTTTGATGTACCTTATAGATTCATGTCTAATGTTGAGATCTATATTCCATTTTGATCTGAATTTTACGCATGGCATTAGAAGGAGGTCTAAGTTCATTTTTACACGTAGCTGCGAGTTTTCCCAGCACCATTTGAAGAAGCTTTCTTTGCTCCACTTAATATATTTTCCTCCTTTATCAAAGATTAAGTGGTTGTATATTTGAGAGTGTGTTTCTATTCAGGATATTCAGTTCTGTTCCATAGGTGTACGGATCTGTCTCTATACCAACACCATGCTGTCTTAATTACAACTGCTCTGTGGTAGAGCTTGAGGTTGGGGGAAAGGGATACTTCCCATTTTCTTTTTTCCCAAGTGTGGGGACGCCGCCAGGGTCCCCAACAGTGCCGGGAGCGAGTTCCCTTCCACCTCCGAAGCCAGCGAGGAATGGATGAAATCTCAGGAATCTGATGCAATTTTAAAAAGGGTTTTACTAGCACAGGTTCCAATATACAATCCAAAAGCAGGGAAAACCTCCGGACTCTGGGTTCCCAGCTTGGCCCCAGCCACGTGCATGCCAAGATGGCTGCCACCACGTGTTGAGGCCCAACAGAGATGGAGAGGATGGAGAGGCAAGCGCCAAGGGAAGCCGAAATGGCAAAAAGGGAGAAAAACAGATGGAGCTTCTTTCTTCTTGCAGCTTATTTTATAGCTAGAAATCCACCCAAACTCCCCAGCCCTGCCCACTTTGGGCTGAACTATCTAGAGATGAAATTAGGAAAATAGCTCTATAGAAATGTAGCAACTTCAGGAGGCCTTCTGGCTGCTTACAAGGACCCAGAGCTAATTCAAAGCCTCCTAGCAGAGCTGGGAGGAGCTATAAGCTAAATGTAACTTTCCCTGGCAGGAAGGGTCAAATGCCCTCAGGTAATTTCTCTCAGCACCTCACCTAATGTCTTGAGCCAAGATCTGCCTGGAAATGCCTTTATAGGGTAGAGAAGTGGGTTTCTGATATGGCATGTCTCTGTACCAAAGAGTATACTAATGCCAGTTAAATATTTTGCCAAGCCTTCACAAGAGTCTCTTCTACTTCATGGTAGTTTTTATTTTAGTTGCCTTTGAATTATCAGGGAGCCATGCTTGCTTGTTTGGAGGCAAACAGCATTTCTCTCTGGTCTAATTACTTAGAGATCCAACGTGGCCAGGCAAATATGCTGGCAAGATCTAGCTAGTCCCACGATGATTGTGGTAGCATGAGAGAATATTTATACCAGCCCCTACAGATTACATGGTCAGATAAACTGCCACATTTAAACTACCCCCTTATCTACAAAGTGACCTGCCAGAGGCAATCCAGGGCATATGCGAGGCATTTTGACTTTTAGGTGTCCTGCAACACCCAAGGATTATTTTAGCTATTCGTGAGGGTTTATTATTCCATACAAATTTCAGGAGTGTTTGTTCAATTTGTTTGAAGAACATGATGGGTATCTTTATAGGGACCACATTGAATCTGTATAAAGCTCCAGGGAGTATTACCATTTTGATAATGTTAATCCTTCCAGTCCATGAGCAGAGAATGTGTCTCCATTTCCTCAGGTCCTCTTTTTATTTCCTGAAGTAACATTTTGTAGTTTTCTCTGTAGAGATCCTTTACATTCTTTGTCAAACTCATTCCTAGGTATTTGATTTTCTGCGGCGCAACTGTGAATGGCATAGTTTCTTTAATGTCCCTTTCTTCTCTTTCATTGTTTGCATATAGGAAGGACATTGACTTTTGGGGTGACCCAGATTTTTTAAATTAACAACTGATCTCAGTAAATTAAACGTGATGGAAACTTATAGAAGCAATTTTAATAGATCTCAATATTTATGGTAGCTTCTGCTATAATCACAGAGAAAACAGAATTCAGTTTAAACTGCAAGAGAATATGCAAACATGTGAAAAGGAAATTATATAACAATCTATTTTAAAGGATATAAGAAATCCCAAAGAAGCACTAAATGCTGAAAGATGAATAGGACATGTCCTCGATTGTGGAAACTGAGGATTTAAAAGAGAAATAAAAAAGCTTCCACAAAATATGCAGGTTGTTTTTAATTTGTTGCAATTTATTTTTCTTTATTATTTGTTCTAAAGCACCGGACCCCCCCACATAAATAAGTACCTTACAGGAGAGCTATATTCCAGAATCCAACAATATGTGTGTGTGCATATGTGGGTGTGTGTATATATATATATTATATTATACATATATACATATTAAATACATATTATACATATATACATATATACACAAAAGTGCATGCACACACATTTATCCACACAGGCATATACAATTGTTTCTTCTATGTTACTATATAAGAAACATATATAAAACACAAGAGGCAGTACTTCAGGCTGAAATAGTACAGTGGGCAAGATGCTTGCCTTGCACATAACTAACCTAGATTACATTCCCAGCACCTATACCCCCAAATAACACCAGAAGAGACACAAGAATACAGAGTCATAAGTAAGCCCTGAGTGATAATAGGTGTGGCTTAAAAACAAACAACAGGGTACCAGATTAAAAGAACAGTGGTCAAGATGCTTGCCGGAACTGATTCCTAAATCCATAGACAGGAATAATCACTGAGCATTGTTGTGTGTGGTCTTGCCCCAAAGGAAAAAAAAAGGATCTTCTCAAAGATCCTCTTATCTTTAGAGGATCTTTGAGAAATTATCTGAAAGGGTAAATATGTCTTATGTTATTATTTAACTAAATCAGAGTTATATGATTAAATAATTTATTATAGAAATGTCATATTCAAACACCTACTTCACATTATGGGGAGCTTTGTTGTTGTGTTTCTCTTATTTACCCTTTTATTTCTCTTATCTACCTTTTCTAAATAACTTCTAAAAAATCCCCTAAGGATAAATTCTTAAAAGTACAGCTTTTATTTTTCCAAATTATTATATTGATCACAGAAAAGAATACTCAAATTATATGATGTAAAATGAAGTTCAGGTATGAAATAAACAATTTCAAACAATGAAAAATATATTTCTTAGCTTATTTCTTGTTTAGGTCTGAAGAGCTGTTTAATATTAAAATATTTCAGAAATAAGAAAATTCTCTTAGGATTGCAGATAAGCATTTGAAATAAATTCAAGTATGCGACAGTACAAAAGTGAAACAGATCATATAGCCACAATAAGAGAGAATAATAAAGCAGATGAGATTTATGAAGGAAGAATAAAAGATCCATCCACAGACTTTAATAATATGAATATCAACAATGCTTTAAAAAATCCTAGATAGAACACAGCATAAATAAAAGTAGAAATGATACCACACAAAGACTTAAGAATAAAATTACAGAAAAGTTCAATTTTCTGAAAAATGGAAGTTTAATAATTGATTTTGATGAAAACAGGAAACATGAAAATATGCAACAGAATAGTTTCAGAAAGTTAAAGTCATAAGAAAACAAGAATGATAAAGACGTGATTGCAAATTGTTCAATGTGTGTGTGAAACATAAGCTTATATGTGAATTATCACATTTGAAGTTTAGTACCTTTGCTTTATCTCTCATTGATCCTTTTCCCAGGATGGACATTTTAGCGCCTGTTTCTTCTTGTAGCCTTTTCAAGGAGTTTCCTCTTGGTCCAAGCAATTTCCCCACAAAGTTGAACTAGAAAAAATAAAACAATATCGGCTTAACTATTTGAGAAAAGTTATCATTTGAGCAATGAATATATGAAGTTTTTGGTTCTTCATATTTTAAGGCTGAAAATCATGTCACACATGTGACAGCCATGCCACTTATATAAAAAGAAGAAAAAAGTACATTACTTTTGTTATTTTAATAGTTATACAGAGAGCGATAAATAGAACCAGGATTGACTACATACAAGGCAAGTCCTCCTGTACTATTTACCCAGCCCCTAAACTTTAAAGTTATAATATATGGTATATTTTAATGGTTGCATCTTCCTCGGAATATGAAATTTATAGTACTATGACTATATATAATTTGGACTTAGCTAAATAAAATCATGTATATAAGAAAGAAATTAAAAAAGAAGCACTATAAAAATCTCTATTTTCTTATCCAGTCATATTCTTGAAATAAATTATTTGAACATAAGTTTTTGATTACAAAACCTGGAAAAATTTCCATTTGATTATTTGTTAAATAAAATGTACCATTTATGATTTGGAGGGAACTTCCAACAAGTGCTATTGAGGGGATCTAAGGTCCACTCTCTGTGGCCAACCATACTGTGGATTCAAGGGCCTGCAGATAAGTGCTACTCATGATCTACGGTGCTGAGGAAAACAGGACAACCCAATGGTTCTAGAAGGCACTAGTGATGTTCCTGTAGAGCTTGGTAGCCTCAATGGCTACACCTGGTGATGCTGATGATTGTCCTTGGGTGGGACACATTCCTATCCATAATATTAAGGTTTTTTTTTTCCTTTAGGTTCACACCTGGCGAGCTCAAGTGTTACCCAGGTTATTGAACCTGGGTCGGCCGCATGCAAGGCAAAAGCCCTACCCACCGTGCTATCGCTCTGGTCCCTAATATTACGGATTTTAAGTAATGAGTATCCATTAATACTTTATTGGATCTTTCCTGAATACAAGGAAAAAAAGAGAACCAATTTACTTTAATCCGAATATTTTCTATGTAAGTAACTATAACAATGAAATAATATAAATATAAGTATATAAGGAAAATGCAATATTTCAATGCACTACAGATAAAGCATATAAACAAAACAATGTATTTAAATGGAAAAATTAAGGAAGGGACATCTTTAAATGACATATTTATCAAAAAACATCAGTGAAACCTAGTGACATATTCAATTATCAAAGAATGCAGTCAGCTACTAAAAGTCATTACCAAACCAAATGGCTCAAATAAGCATCTGGTGAATGATTTGAAAACTCATCAAGACGTGATCCCTGATCTCACTGAAAGGATTGAGCGGTGATCACAACCATGCATGGCCTACCCATCCCCAAGGGAAAAAAATATCATAGACTTTAGGTTGCAGCACACTAAGTTCAGAGCAGCAACAATAAAGATAAACAGAATGAAGTACTTTCTAATTTGTATTATTCTATTATTACGTCCAAGGTTTTATATTTAAAATGTCTATACCATTCTTTTTTTTTTTCCTTTTTTGGGTCACACCCGGCGATGCTCAGGGATTACTCCTGGCTCTGCATTCAGGAGTTACTCCTGGCAGTGCTCCGGGACCATATGGGATGCCAGGGATCGAACCTGTGCTGGCATGGGCTGGTTGCATGCAAGGAAACGCCCTACCCACTGGGCTATCGCTCCGGCCCCTAAAATGTCTATACCATTCTTAATGGAGAGAAACTAAATGATTATCATCTAGTACAGGATTGAGAAAATAATGTCTATTCTCACCTCTACTCAATATCATGCCTGAGTGTGAATTATTGAGTATCTGAGTAAATAAGTAAATGGACCATCAGAATGCTCAGAAAGCTCATACTCAGCTATTTGACTTTTCAAAATAAGTGACTGAGAAATGTTTGAAGTGGAAGTATAATAAAATTAGTTATCAATATGATATATTTAGTGACATATTAAATATCATGTATATTAATATACATAATATATTATGCATATTATGTATATACATAATACATTACATAATATACATATGTATACTATGTAATAATGACATAATACTATGTAATAATTATGTATATGATGTAATTATATAGTATGCATAATATTGTGTGTATTATGTAATAATGATGTGACAATATACATATGTAAATTATGTAATGTGTTATGTAATATATCATGTATATTAAAATACATTATATTTAATGTACTATGTTTATTAATAAACATAATATTTAATATATTATATATTAATATATTAAATTAATAATAAACCATATAGTGGGCACTACACCACTATCGCTTCGCTGATGACATCGTCTAGTAACACCAAATATTAGCCAAGCAGCACAAATGCTGGCTAACTTCAGCTAAGAATGTGGAAAGATAGGTCTAAAGCTCAATCTCAACAAAACAATGTTCATGAAAAATGAAGTAGTTCCAGAGGCCCCATTCATTCTCAATGGAACAAACATCTCCGAATGCAGCAGTTATGTGTACCTAGGCCAAGAAGTCAACATGATGAACCACCTAATACCTGAGCTGCAGGAGGAAGAGAGCGGCATGGAACGCCTTTAAGAGCATCTAAGGAATAGCTGAAAAGAGAAAGAACCTCCGGCTCTGGGCACATCTCTTAGACTCCACTCTCTTAGAGTGCATAAGCACTCTAACTTATGCTTCAGAGACCTGGGCCCTACAAAGCAAGATGAGAATGCAAGAGCAAATTGATGAATAATGGGATGTCAAGTGAAGTGATCAAGTGATTATGTATATTGATATTAATAGTAGCAAATTTGCCTTTTACGTTAAATGGCTGCTTTTATTCAAAATGTGTAAGTTCAAACCATATTATCATCTGCAACATAACCACTGATGCTCTTATTTTTTTTTTTATGCGGAGTGGAATTAAGACTAAGGCAGTGATAGTAGGATATTTAAATTAGCATGACTGAACGAAAAATAAAATTTCCTAATTCTACTTTATAAAAAATTACAAGTTTTAGGACCAGAGAAAAAGTTTTTTGGGACTATGCAGCAGATAGGATGACTTGCACGTATTCAACTTGGTGGTTCATCCCCAACACCTCGTATGGTACCCTGAGCCTTGATAACAGAGTACAGAGTAGGAGCAAACTGCTGAGCACAGCCAGGTATGCACCTGACTGTGCTCAGGTATATACATACATACATATATATATATATATATATATATATATACATATGTGTGTGTATATACATACACACACACATACACACACACACCCGCCTCCATGCCAGCTACCCCCGGAAGAGAGACATGCCAGACCCACAGCTCCATCAACAACTCTGGAATAGATTCTGATCCAACCACTCCAGACCCATTGCTGTGTGGTTCAGCCCCACATGCAAGCAACCCATGAAGCTGACCTTCAGTGCTTGGTAAGGAGCTTAGCCATCCCCTTAGCCAAGTCCAACATTGCTCCTAGGTTTCACTCACAGGTGTGGGGTGTGGGGAAGGGGTCATGCTAGCCAGATTTGAGTGGGGATTTGGGCTCCTCCGCCCTTTCCTCCACCTCCAACCAGCAACCGGAAGAGAGAAATGACAGACCCACAGCTCTGTGGGCCGAGCAACAGTCTTAGATAGTACTAGATGTTAGGATCAGGTTCTTCCCAGGATCTTTCACATTTATACACTGTATACAGTACTTGGCAGGTTCTAGTTATGACCTGTCATCCCAGTGAGTCTAGCAGGAAGCCAGAGCAATCCTCACATCAAGAGGTCAGTCATTTTCAACATCCAGACTCCACAGCTCCTCAGAGCTCCACCCAAGAAAACCTGATCTTTTCCCTTTGAGTTTCATCAGTAAATGTTCGAGATGAGAGCCTTCTACTGAAAGTATACCACCTACACAGCAGAGCCTGGCAAGCTATCAGTGTTTTATTTATATGCAAAAAAAATCAGTAACAATTATGGACCTCATTCCGATGACTTTAAGGAATGGTTTCAACTTTTCCTTTCCTGGAACAAGAAGATGCACCTATGGTACACTTGCTTGCAACAGGATGTATGGAGATGTTACTGGTGCCTGATTGAGCAAATCGATGCACAACAGGAAGACAAGTGATACAAGTGATGTATGTGTGTGTGTGTGTGTGTGTGTGTGCTTATCACTTGATCACTTGACATACTATTATTTGCTTGAGCGGGTGCCATTAACATTTCCATTTGTCCCTATCATGTGCCAGTGCAGCCCAAAGGCATTCTGCTTGCTCCGGGAATACAAAGAGTCTCAAACTGTTGGGTCTTGACGGAGAAGTCTAACCATGTTGTGATCTTTATATGTCCAGTTAGTATCGAGAGATCCAGTCAGTAACTGCTCTAGTCCAGTGGTTGTCTCCAAATCACATTACTATTTCCAGCCCATTTGATTTTCGATGTGTTGGCAAAGGAGACAGCGTCCCTGACTCTCAATGAAGTTGAAACTCCAGATTCCTTCTCTTACTTGAGTAATGTGTGATATTTCCAGCATAGCTCTTCAATTCCTCTTTTGGAGACCTAAATAGTATATATACATGTGTGTGTGTGTATATATATATATATATATATATATATATATATATATATATACACACATATATACACACACACACAAAACATATATATGTACATATACAAATGCATATGTGCATATAAACAAATGTATATGTGTATATATGTATACATAAAATATGTAAATTTATATATATTTACATATATGTATTTTTATGAGACTCAGAGACACTAGGTAGAGCTGCTAACAGCTCTCTCTGTACCCAGCTGATCATGAGGCACCCAGGAGGGAAGGCAGGTCCTAGCCCTGGCCCACCATCTCAGCAGAGTCTCGCAAAAAGCCAGAGGAACCCCAACACTATGAGTACCGCCATTTTCAACATCTGGACTCCACAACTTGTCAGAGCTCCACCCAGCAGAAGAGCTCATTACAGCCCTGCTCAGCAGAGTACACCCTACAGCAGTCTATTTCAAGCCCAGGTATGCCTGATCCAGAGACTCAGAGACACAGTGTAGAGCTGCTACTGGCTCTCCCTGTGCCCAGCTGATCATGAGGTACCAAGGAAGGAAGGCAGTCCCTAGCCCTGGCCTGCCATCCCAGGAGAGCCTTGCAAGAAGCCAGAGGAACCCCCACATCATAAGTACTGCAATTTTCAACATCCAGACTCCACAGCTCATCAGAGCTCCACCCAGCAGAAAAGCTGATCTTTTCCCATTTCATCAGTACATGCACAAGATGAAAGGCCACTACAAGAGTACCTGCACGGCAGAGCCCTCACAAGGTACCTGTGTCGTATTTGATATGCCAAAAGCAGTAACAATGATAGACCTCATTGCCATGACCTGAAGGAATGGTTTGAGGCTCTTCATGTTCCTGGAGCGAACAGTTGCCCTTTGGCTAAACTAGAATGTGACAGGATATATGGAAATGTTACTGGTGCCTGCTAGAATAAATCAATGAACAACAGGAAGATAAGTGATAAGTGATAAGTGATGTATATTTACACACATATTTACATATATGTATATATCAATTGTATAACTTATTTTCCCGTTGTTCATCGATTTGTTTGAGCGGGCACCAGTAACATCTCCATATGCCTTGTCGCATATTAAAACATATAGGTATATATATTTACATACATATGTGTGTATATATGTATATATATATACATATATATACTTACAACTTTTAAGTTCACCATAGTCATATTTGTTTATTTTGCTTTTGTTTTCATTATTTTCATTTCCAGTAGGATAAACATTTTGAAAGCTCCTCTGTTTTGTATCTGGAATATTCATGACTTCTCAATGTGTTTAATGGATATAGTTTGGGATTGATATCTATTTTTTATCTGTTTTATTTAATGTCTGTGTATGGTGTGAGACGGAGATCTAATTTAATTGTTAATGAGTTTAATTGCTCTTCACAGTCCATTTGCTGAAGAAACTTTCCTGGCTTCACTCCATGCACTTAGTGTCGTTGTTGTACATGTCCCTTTGAGGACATCTCTGTGCTGTCAGATCTATCCCAGTGATATGTGTGAGTGTATTTATTCCACAATCATGCAGTTTGGTTACTACAGCTTTTAATAGAATAATAGAATACAATGTTATCCACCTTATTTTTATATTAAAGCTATACTGTGAGTTGTATGGTTCTGTACAAATTTTAGGAGGATTTCTTCAGTGTTCATATCATTTTTGATGAGGATTTTACTCAATTAGTAAAGTATTTTGGGCAGAAAGGTAATTTTAATGGTACCGATTCTGCGTAACCAAGAATAAGTATTGTACTTCAATTTCCTTGTGCCATTACATTTTGTTCAGTAGTAATTTAGGTTTTTACTAAATAAGTCATTTACCTTATTTGTGAAATCACCAGGAGTGATCTCTGAGCATGGAGTCACAGGTAAGACCTGGGCATTGATGGCTGTGCCACAAAAACCAAGAAACAAACAACAAAATTGTATCGACATTGTAAGACAGCCAACAAAATAAATTTAATTATCCACAAGCTCTGCCTCTTGAACTAGAACATATGTATCTAGCAGAAAGATGGTGATGTATAATTGAAGATTAATCTCATAAACAGATGAAAAATATCTCATAAGTTATTAAAGTATTATCTCAGGCAAGCAGCACTTTGCAATATGTTCATTTTTTTTTTTTTTTTTTTTTGGGTCACACCCAGCGACGCTCAGGGGTTACTTCTGGCTCTGCACTCAAGAATCACTCCTGGCGGTGCTCAGGGGACCATATGGGATGCCAGGGATTGAACCCGGGCGGTATGGGGCCGCGCGTGCAAGGCAAACGCCCTCATATGTTCATTTTTTACACTGAAAAACGCACAGGCTATTATTTGATTTTAGGAACAAGTATTGATTTATTGAAAACTAATTCATTTATATGATTTTCTCTTTTACATCTGATGCTTTGGAGTCAACAATGAAGGATGGTTTAGAAGATTTCTTGATGGATGGGAAATTGGACAATGTTTGATATTCTAAAAACATCAGAAGTAATTACAGAACAAACTAAATAGTTTTGATGTTGTGCTTCATTATTGAAATTAGTTTCCATATAAAGTCTAAAAAAGAGCCAAAACAAAAGCTTTCCGCAGTCAGACCAGAAGAATTAAATGCCCAGATATAGGCAACCCACTACTAAAAATACTGAAGAACCAGCATTTGCAAGTAGAAGCACTACATATATGACACGAAACAAATGGCAATAGAGTAATAAAAATTAAAATATTTACTACTATTTTTGGGGATTTTAATGTTGCAAAACTAAAAATTAAATAGAAGTTGAAAGTGTAAACTAAAATATGTGGAATCTAGACAGCAAGTTCTGAATAACTGAAAATTATTACATTGATAACTTTCTAGAAACAAGAACGAATACATGAACTAAGAGATCATACAGTCCTCAGGAAATGGTAGATTCATATCAATGAAGAGAACATAAAACCGTGGAGCTGAAACAGTATTCTGAAGTTATATCAAAAAAGCACATGATGTGAATTTTTTTTAGTACTAACTTTCAATATGCCTTTAAGGTGATTTTCCAATGTTTGTAAAGTTGTTGATGTTCTTGTTGTTTTTTAAATAATTGAGGTGTAATGGAATTTTCCAAATTTTATGAGACCAAATTTTTGCTAAAAGAGATTTTTCTTTTAACCAAAAAGATGATATGGGCATTAAAACACACACACACACACACACACACACACATAAGATATGTTATAAACACAGATACAGCAACACTCAACAAAATATCAGCAACTGAATTCATGTTATATAAAGAATACATCTGATTAAGATCCCAAGATACATACAAAACTCATTTATCCAGAGGAACAACACATAGAGTGTCTTGCATGCAGCTAAAACTGGCCATTCCCAGCATCCAATATTCTGTGCCTGCCAGGAGTGATCCTTCAACACCGTGTAGCCAGAAATAAGCCCTGAGAAACCCTGGCAGAGCCTATTTTCCCACACCTCAAATAAAGGGGAGAGGAACTCAACAAACTAAAGAAAAAAACAGTATAATCATACACATAGGTTCATTGAAAGAAATTTTAGAGATACTCAAATAGCTACCTAAGAGCCATTCAAAAACAGGTGAAATAAATTCTGATATTATTTATATACATATTTGGTGGGAATACAACTGGTATGTACTTAGAGGCTCTACTTGGCAATTCTTGAGGACCATTTCTGGCTGTACCCTGGAACCCATTTATTACGGGATATTGAATTTGGCCAGGACATGCAAAGATTGCATTACAATCTTTTGAGCTATCTCCCCATCCTACAGGCATATAAGGGTTAATTAGCTATCTCTTCATCCTAGAAATTTACATGTGTCACAATTTACCATTCATCCTCCACACAGGAGATGTGAGAATACATTCTTGCCAATAGTTTCCAATTTTACATTTCCTGAATGGTCAAATATTTTCTTATGGTTAAAATACTCAATTAATACTTGTATGCAATATATATTCTATATATGGCACTTTTATTTTAATAATTTTATAAACTTATTTAAAAAACCATGACCCTTTTCAAAATAGAAATGTAGTTGGCCCTTTCTTCCCCCTTCCCTTCCATGGATGATATATTCTTTGCAATGGAAGGGCAACCTTACAACCAAAAGTCACATGTATAGAATCACTAGTGTCAGTGGCTGAGGTTATGTATTTTGTACATTGGGTATTCTGTACCTTCATCTTTATCTCCATATGATACAAATAAATTTGAACTTCCTTTCCTAACATTTTAATTTATCCTCACATTTATTAATATCATAACTCTATTTTAATCTTATCTCGTTTAAATCTTGGGGATTTATTCACCACCTTTTATTTTTTGGTCTGTTTGGTTTTGGGCCATGTCCAGCACTGTTCAGAGCTGACTCCTGGCTCGAGCCTTAGGGATCACTACAAACAGGATGCAAGTGATCAAATAAGGTACTAGGAATTGAATCCAAGTTAGGATTAATTTCAGGTTCATGTAATGCAGGTTGCTTACATAATGTACTGTTGCTCCAGCCCATAACTCACTACTTAATCTTCAGAAATTCACTCATTCTCTGTGTTTGGAGAATTCAAAGTTTAATCAATTTTTAATAATTTCTCTGAGTCTGATTCAATGTAAACAAAATGATATATATAATTCTGTACAAAAGAACAAAAACTATAGGTTAGAAAAAAATAGTTCTTTTATAAATAGACCAAAAAAGACAACACTTCATATATTCATATCAGAAAAATCAAAGGACACTGGTGATCAGGGAAAGGAGATGAGTTCAAACACAGAATTATCAACCATGTCGGAAGAAGTGAAACATGTCATTCAGAACTAATATAGGACATAGCAAAGAAAACCAATCTCATAATAGAATAGACAATGATGGTTACTCCAGAAAAGAGGGAAGGGAATGTTTCAGAACGGACCATCTAACAATATCAATTTGTTGTTCAAATTATTTCTAAATGCACCTCCCTTCATTTGATCACCTGACATCCCATTATTTGTCGATTTTCTCGAGAGGATGTCAGTAATGTTTCCATTTGTCCCTTTCACCTGCCAGTGTAGACCAATGGCATCTGCTTGCTCTAGGAATACAAAGACCCTCAAACCATTCGTTCAGGGTCTTTGTTGCAGGACTCTCTCTAAGAGCCTCTGCATCTGCTCTGGATTGCCTCCCTGCAAATCACTTCATAGATCAGGGGGGGTAGTCTAAATGTGGCAGTTTATCTGACCATGTATTCTGTACTAGCTGGTATAAATATTCTCTCTGTAGCAGTAAGTAGATCTAAGGATATGCAAAGGAAGGTCTGATGTATAGTGCCTGTTAACAGATACATGGGGTCTTCTGGCAAACTGTCTCCCGATAGAGTTAGTTTGTAGAAAACCCTAGTGAGACTGTTAATCTAGCTACAGCTACGCAGACAAGGCTATCCTAGATCATTTCTCTGCACATTCCCTTGTTGGCTCTAATTAACCCTAGATCAAGTCTTATGAACAAGACCTCATCTTCTGGGGCAATTTAGGAAGGCTAAGTTAACAAACTGTTGCATTCTTTGCTTATCTCACCTCACTGAGATAGCACCACCTGCAGGCTTCTGGCTCCTGAGTGTCTCCTCCCTATCACCATAAATCCTATGGTAAAAATGTAAGATGTCCCTGCAGTGTCAATTATGTAAACTTAACTCTAAGTTTTACTGCCCTTTGTTGTGTTGAGATATAAGGAAGTTGGGGTCTTTGTTTAAGAGTCAGTCAGCTCTTGTCAGTCAGCTCTAGTTAGTCAGTTCTCCTCAGTCAGCTCTCCTCAGTGAGCTGTAGTCAGTGAGCTCTGGTCAGTTAGCTCCGGTCAGTCAGCAGTGGCCAGTTAGCCACCAAAATGAGAGCTGCTGCCCCTCCGGCTGGTGATTATTAAAAATATTAATGGAAATACTTCTTGTGCCTGGAGTCTCATCTCAGTGCCTCCGACCCGACCGGACCTTCCTGCTTCATCTCTCATGCTACCACAATCATCGTGGGACTAGCTAGATCTTACCAGCATATTTGCCTGGCCATATTGGAGCCTCTAAGTAATTAGACCAGAGGGAAATGCTGTTTGCCTCCAAGCAAGCATGGCTCCCCTGATAACTCAAAGGCAACTAAAATACAAAACTACCTTGAAGTAGACGAGACTTGTGAAGACTTGGAGAAATATTTAAATGGCATTAGTATTAGTCTTGGTACAGAGACATGCCATCTCAGAAACCCCCTTCTCTACCCTATAAAGGCTTTTCCAGGCAGATCTTGGCTCAAGACATTAACATATAAAAGGGCCTAGGTGAGGTGCTGGGAGTAATTACCTGAGGGCATTTGACCCTCCCTGCTTCCCATAATAGTGGGAGGGAAGTCTGAGTTGCAGGGATATAAAACGACTGCTACCTCTCTTGCTCTCTTTTTGGGCTCTCTTTTTGGGGCTTGCACTCTTCTTGGGAGGCTTGTCTTTGTCTCCTCTTTACAGGGCCTTAACACGTGGTGGCTGCCATTTTGGCCTACACGTGGCTGGGGTTCTAGCCAGGAATCCTTAGCACAGGGTTTTTCCTATTGTTGATATGTATGCCTGAACCTGTGATAAGTAAAGCCTTTAAAACTGCATTGGATTCCTGAGTCTTCATCCATTCCCCCCGGCTTCAGAGGTAGAAGGGAACTTCGCTTCCCGGCACTGTTGGGGGGCCCCGGTGGCGTTTCCCCAACATCTGGCGTCCTCTGGGTGGGCAGGAACCACCAACTTTTCAGTTAACAGCCGCCTCCCCTGACTCTGGATCAACAGAGATCAGAACTCCGGATTCCTTCTCTCACTTGAGTGAGGCGTGATATTCTAAGCATAGCTCTTTTGATTCCTCTTTGGGAGACCCTAATAGCATCTCATTCTGCTTTCATAGGCCCAGGTCTCTGAAGCACATGTTAATGTAGAGAGAAGGTGGAGTCTAAGAGACGTACCAGGAGCCAGAGGTTCTTTGTTCCTTTAGCTACTTCTTCGATGCTCTTGAAGGCATTCTATATTGCTTGCTTTCTCCTGTGCAGCTCAGGTGCTAGGTCATTTGCCATGTTTTGTTCTCGACCTAAGTACACATAACTGCTGCATTCAGAGATGTTTATTCCATTCAGAGTGAATGCAGCAGCTTAAACTCTTTTCGTTTGCATGAAACATTATATATACATAATATATTGATTGATTTTTTTCATCTTGTATTTTGCTTCATTATCAAAATACAGTCTTTATAGAATGTTTTATGAATAACATATAAATCATCTCATTGTCTACAATTTATATCTACTAAATTTTATAAATTTTTATAAATCATCTCATTGTCTACAATTTATATCTACATAAGTTTTATAAATTAACATTACCTAATAAGACAAGCAAAACAACTGAGTTAAGTTGATAAGAATATGGAATGAAAATGCTTTGAGGGAATAGTGATTTTCCAAAGATAAAAAATTTAAAACCTTTGCATGGAGAAAAGAACTGAGTGCTACAACAAAACATAATAGAATTAGAAATATAAAACAAACAAATAGAAGCATATCTGTAATACCAACACTAAGAATAAGAAGTTCTTTACCAAACAATCTGAAACTATAAAAGATTCCGTGGAGATGCTTGGATTGAAAAGATGAATTTTAAGAAACTGTAATGGGATGCACTAACTGAGCAGGTTCAGTCTGCAGGTTCAGGTTCAGGAAAAGAGTTAGTGAAATTGAGGATGAAATTACAGAAACATCTCAAATGAAGAGAAATAATGTTTAGTAAAAATTAAGAAAATAGAAGAAATATAAAACTATACTAGGAGAGCTGAAACATAAAAATAATGTGTCTGCTAAAAGTGATGGGTGAAAGCATAAAAAATTCTATTAAATGTAAATAACACCTGATAACTTCCCTACACCTAAGGCAAGAACTAACCCAGATGTCTGGCAGCTGACAGCCCTACAATTGTCACATGCAAAAGACCTGCATTAGCCACACCTTTGGTAAATACTCAAAAGCAAATTAAAATGGGAAAAAAATTATTGGGAGAAAAACATACCAACAAAAGCATCCTGAAAAAGATTGTCATGACTTCATATTATATACTACATGAGAATAGTCAGTGGAGTGACATAATCACATATGAAAAGTTAAAACATTTCAAGCCAACAAATATCCACCTCATAGAATTATCAGTCAAATAAGATGAAGTAATACAGTCACTCCCAGACAAATGTTAATGGGGTTTAAGACCACCAGACTTGTTTTACAGGAAATGTTGAAGAGGACTCTATAACATTAAAAGAACAAAAGAACAAAATCTTGAGCAAGGAGATAAACAGCAATACAAATCAGAAGCATAAAAACAACTGAGACAATGACAAAACATTAAAGGGAAGAAAAACTATCAAAAGCTGCACACACGTTTTCACACACACAGCGCAAGCACAAACACACACAAAACACACACACACACCTATTTAAGAAAGTGTAAAAACCAATAATGAAAATCTAGAGAGATATTTAGAAGGGAGAAAAAAAGGAAGAAATGAAGAAAATCATGAGAGGAAAATTCCAAAATTAATGTGCAGGTAGAAGACCATGAGAAAACAACAGAAAAAAATGAAGCAATGTTGGTAAAAAAAAAATTAAGACCCTTAAATAATGAGCAAGAAAGTAAATGACAATCCCAACTGGAAATGGTATGAAAGCAACAACCTAAGGCAAAGTGGCTATTTAAAGACTCGGGCATCTTTATATTCTGAATACAAGAGACTCATATCATATCTAAAGATAAACAGATTCTTGGTAAAAAAACTGAAGTTATTTCAGTTATTAACACACAGAAAAGAGAAGATAATGTTACTTACATAGGTAATAAATCACACTTTCAGACCAAAGAGGCAATAATAGACAAATAAGGGAAACCAAAAAGACAATCCATCAAGAATATGACTCTGAAGATCTATGTACTAATACAGATATTGCTAAGTACACTTTTACAAAATACCTACACAATTCTTTAATAGCAACACAGTTAATAGCAGAGATAATGTAGTAGTCATCTGCTCAAAATTTAACCAAAAAAACATACTGGCATTAAATGTAGTATTCAAAGAAATAGATTTAACAGAAATTTCCATTTACAAAATATAAATACACGTTCTTCTCATATATACACAAAACATTTTCATGGAACCTGTCAGAATATGTAAGTACAGAAATTAAAATTTATTATTATGTGAAAATTGAAACAGTATCAAACTTTTTTCTAATTATGAGGAGACAAATCAATCATGACCAAGAAACTATAAAAGTAATGTCAAACAACATACTTCGAGACTAAATAATAGGTTTCTGAATAATTATTGAGTCAATGAGGAAATCTTGGGAGGAATATAAAAAGGACTAATAAAAGGAAGATATTCTTTTTTTTTTAATTTTTATTATACCACCATGAGACATACAATTACAAAGGTGTTCACAATTGGTTCTTGGTAATACAGTGTTCCAGCACCCATCCCTCCACCAGTGCCCCATTAAGGAAGATATTCTTTGGGATACAAAAAAAAAAATCCCCAGCAATATAAATGATTTCAAAAGTCAACATGGCTCCATGCCCATTAATACCCTCAATGAATTTTTAAGATTTTCAAGTAACTCAATTTAAAATACAGTTTTCTAACCAATTTGAAAAACAACTACCAAATTTTAAAATTACCAATAAATATCATAATTTTGCAAAAAAATCAGTAAAACGGGGGTAGTAATAAAAACTAAAAGCAAAACTATATGATATGTAAAGAAAAAGCTTATAAAAGTATAACTAAAAGCTGGTTCTTTAGAAAATATATTAGAAAAAGATATTTTCATCCTATGGTCACTACAGTTTTTTTTTTTTTTTTTTTTGCTTTTTTGGGTCACACCCGGAAATGCTCGGGGTTACTCCTGGCTCTTTGCTCAGGAATTACTCTTGGCAATGCTCGGGAGACCATATGGGATGACGGGATTGAACCCAGGTCGGCTGCAGCAAGGCAAATGTCCTACTGACTGTGCTATAGCTCTGACCCCTCACTACAGTATTATTCATAACTGCCAAAACATAAACCTAAATGTCCATCATTATATAACTGAATAAGGAAGTGGTAGTGCAGATGTTCAAAGAAATGCCAATCTTTCATTTAGAAAACTATGAATTAGTGGCAGAAAAACAATACACTTGTAGGGCCCTTTTCACTCCCCATCAACACTTATGATCCTCCACAAACCCTAGCCCTGCCTCCATATACTCAGTAAGTAATCCCTAAGCAATGTTCTGTGCACCTTCAACCCTTCCACCCCAACGACAATACCAACAAAAGCGAAAAACGAACCACAACAAAATATGATGAAAAATGTAAAGAAAAACATGAAATAATGACTATGGGAAACAAAATGTACCAATTTTGAGTTAATGCTATTAAGGAAGGAAGTAACACAGTTATTAGATGGTTTTACTTATACCTGAACAAAAAAAAATATTAAATGATCTGGCCAAAACAATTCTCTTAGCTAAAAACATATGGTGGAATAATGGTTATAGTTGAAAGAGGTTAAAAAAAGTGTAAAATACACTAATCATATTATCACATAAGAACTTGAGTCGTGAGTGAAGCATGAAACACGTATGAAGATGTGAAGCTATATTTCTAAAATTATACACTGTTGTATAATAGAAAATAAAAATTAGTTAATAATATATTTTTTATTTTTTAAATAAATTAATTAAAAGGAAAGAATGTAAGCATAATTATATTTCCTAACAATCTCAACACTGTGAATGTCAACATTTCCCAGTTCCCTGGTTGCTATCATAGAAGAATTTTTTAAGGTTACACAGCAATTTAATTATATACAGCTATGTCAATTTTTCTGCTTAACACCCTCATTTTTGAATCACATTTGTAGAGTTAATTTACATATTTTAGTATTCTGATTACAGTTTCATGTAATTTATTAAATAATGTGTCAGGGAGACAGTGAGTCAAACTTAGATTTTATATATTTTATAAATACAGTACAGATTAATTTAACATTTGCTTATGTTTGCATTTGGGATATAAATGATTGTATTATGCTAATTTTGATAGTGTAAGGTTCAGATAACAGAGGGAATAGAGAGAGACAGATAGATAGACAGACAGACGGACAGACGGACGGACGGACAGACTGATGCAGAGACAGACTGACAGATAGATCCTGACTTATATTTGAAACAGGATTAATGTTTCAATTTCTTGTAGGTGACTTTTTTCTCCCACATTAGCTCCAGTGAGAATTAAAATCTCTTCGGGTAACTTTGTCTGGCATGTATGATATCTGTGATTACATTTATATTACAGGGAAAGTGTTCATTGTCCCAGACTTATGCCATGAGCACAATTACTGATCTATTAAGCTTAAAAACTGACAGTTACAAAGCTTTCCCTGGCAGGCTTATTGTGAGGAAACTGCCCTTCTGATGCCAGATTTAGTTCATAGTTAGTACTCTGAAGATTACTGGAAGGAGTTCCAGTCAGGAACCCAGATTCACTAGTATAATGCTATTATTACATATGTATGAATGCCTCAGTCACCATCCAAGGAAAATTATGCTTAGTATTTATTTGCATCATTAATAAGGGAACTTTAACAGACCCAGTTAATAATGTACAAACCTAGCTCATTCAGTCCACTTCATTTAGGTCTCACGGTCCACAAAAGGCATGAATCGGAGTTTCTTGGCAATGAACCAATCCCTGCCATATATGTTCCACTCCTTTGACTCTTGCCCTCAGTCTTTCAGTGAAGAAAAAAAATGGCAATTGCCATGTTTTGTCTCTGGAACACAAAACTGATAATTCCTAAAATGGACTGATTTTCAGAATTAAACACCTTAACTTAGGTAGTTCAACCAATAGTAAGTACTCATTAAAGGGGAAATGAATTGATAAAAGAGTAAATAATGACTTGGGTATAAAATTCATTCAGAAGGAAAAATTAAATGAGGTTAAATTAGGATACATTAAAAAACATATACTACCAATAGGCAAAATGTTTCTAGTTAAAAAAAAACTAAGAAATACTGGGTTGAATAGACATTACAAGAGATAAGAAGTTTGCCTTACATGTAGCTGATCTGCACCAAAGCTTCCAGCATAACATGTGGTCTGTGAGCACAGAAAGGTGTGATACCTGAGTACAGAGCCAGAGGTAAGCCCTGAGCACATAAAGTTGCAGGCAAAACCCCAAAAATAAAAAAAACCATAATGGACGCAGCCTTTACCAAGTAAGCTTACATCATGAGGGAAAGGACACTTGACCAAACATTTGAAACTACATGTAGGACATACTTATAATGCACATTTTATATGTTCAGTAAAATGAGCTAATAATAACTGATAAAAAAATATATATGCCCAATATCTTGGTTCTTAAAAATGCCTTAAAAAATCTCCAATTCTTCTATAATTCATGTTAACAAAATGATGACTTGACATAATTAAAAAGAACCTAAAAAAGTAATTCCAAGAAATTAAAAAAATTAATGAATTTTGCTTTTGTTCTTCTGAGTAATATTATAACATAATATACAAATAATAAACAAGATTACAAAATGTACCCAAAAAGTTGCTTTTGTTCTTTGCAGTTATGTGTATCAGAGTTGAGCCACTTTTATCTAGACTATAAATCATTCATATAATACAATATAAAAAGTTGCTTTAATTATTTAAACTATACAATATTAAAATCCACAGATATGATGCTTTCTCCAAGTACCTGGATAAATTTTTAACTATTTTCACAAAAACAAAAATGAACTTGTTGATCATTTTATTTTTTATTTTTTATTTTTTATTTTTTGCCTTTTTGGGTCACACCCGGCAATGCTCAGGGATCACTCCTGGCGGTGCTCAGGGGACCATATGGGACGCCGTGGGATCAAACCTGGGCTGGCACAGGCCTGCTGCGTGCAAGGCAAACACCCTACCCACTGGACTATCACTCAGGTCCCTGATCATTTTATTTTTAAATAGCACCTTAGCTTTCTATTATTGAAATCAAAAGAATAGACCAAAGGATTGTATCGTTATGGCTATTTATATGAAGTGAAAAAAAGTTCAGCGACTTACTAAAAGAAATAAATTCACAAAAGAGTGCATGAAGTGTAATAATTATTCTAAAGCTAAGATTTAATATTCTCAAGAAAATTATACCACAGAACAGAAAGTACATTTAATGTACTTCAGTTTCTACTTCCATGATGTTAAAAAGGTTTTAAAGTGCTTTGAAGCAAAATGGCAAATGACATACTTTAGAGACAATCAATATTTTTTGCATTTGCTGCTAAAAGGTAACATTTTTGTATGTCATTGTTTGGAGACCTACTCATAGACAAGGCTATATTTTTTTAGCCAATTCTTCTCAAAATCTTTTATATATCTTACATTTCCATAGGCATAGTCACATAAAACCAGGTTGTCAACAGATAATACTGAGGCAAATCTACCAAGAATATTCTGTGCATCATATTTCAAAATAATTGCTTTAACTTGTGACTTTAGCAAAACTAATAATTATCCATAATCCATAACTATGTGGACGCTGTGAATAGCTGGGCTTGAGTTTCTCTGTACAAATGACTGTTTCATTATATTTTAAAATTTGTTGTTATGAAAGTGTTTTTATGAGTATAATTTACTTTTAAAATTAACAAATTCACTGTTGTTGCAAAATATACAATCAAAACCATCGATTTATTCGGGGAACAGACATGATATCTGTAGGGAGGACAGAAGTTATTATAGACAGTTAACTCAGATTTATTTCTTTATATCACATGAGCACCAAGAGGAGTGTGATTCTTGAATACAGAGCCAGGAGCAAACCCTGAGCCTCAACAGGTCTGGCCCCAAAACCAGGGTTAAAAAGGCTTAAACAGGATTAAACAGTATGCAACTAATATCCAAGGCCAGAGAAAACAGGGGACAGGAGAACGTGTCAATTCTACAACATGTATGGGGGGGGAGGGTAGGTAAGGTAGAAAATGGAGCAGTTTGACAATAGGTGAAATAATGATGCTAGATTAGAACTAAGTATTGAAAGTAGCTCAAGGGATATACATGATAACCTTCCAGTGTCTTTATTGAAAATCAGAATGAGCAAAAAAGAAAGAGATGAAGAGAGACAGAGAGAGATAGAGAGAAACAGAGGGTGACAGAGAGAGAGAGAGAGAGAGAGAGAGAGAGAGAGAGAGAGAGAGGAAAATGCATGCCATAGCCATAGGCAGGTTGTGTTGGAGGCGAGGGGGGAATGAGAGGGAACGGGCACACTGCTGTTGGAAAACATGCACTGGTGGAGGGATAGGTGTTGAAACACTGATTGAAATCCAATTATGAACAGCTTTGTAATGGTCTATCGCACAGTGATTTAATGTAATAGTAAACCAAAAAAGAACAGTTATTCTAATAACCATAAAAAGTGTATCTCTAACTTTGGTTATCTAGATAACAAAACAAACTTGATAAACAAATAAGCAGAAAATTCTATAATCAAAATCATATCCGAGGACATTTTTCCTCAGTCAACTAACTGTATGACAAAGCTTGTGCTTGATGGTACTGGATAAAGGACACACTCTCTGATTGATGTATCAGAAATCAATATTCAAGAACATACCCCCATACATGGTCAGCTAACTGCTGACAAAGGAGCCGAGCATGAGATGGAATGATGACAGCCTCTTCAACATGTGGAATAACTGGATAACCATATTTAAGGAATTAAAGCTGGATCTCACACTTTAAAGAAAAATCAGCTCTAAAGTGTATCAAAGAGCTACAGATAAGACACAACTCTATAAAGTACACTGGCAGAACACTATAGAGTGTTACAGGCAGAACACGGTAAGACTAAACCTCACAGGAGTCTTCAGCAATACAATGACATTAGCAAAGGCTCCGGGACCACATCAAAATAAAAAGTTTCTGTATGGAAAAAGAACAGGATAAAACTAAAAGATAGCTGAGTGGAAAAAAAATATTCACACTCAACACTCAACATCCCACACTCAACATACCAGGAGGATGGATTAAAGATAGACTACTCAAAAAGATCAAACAAAAAAATCTAAAAATTCCATCATAAAATGGGGAGAGAAAATGAATAGATAACTTTTCTTAGAATGACCAACAGATGTCCAACAGGCACATGAAGAAAATGTTCATCATTTCTTGTTATTAGGAAAATCCACAACAATATGGCAATGAGATAACATTGTACATAAATAAGAATGTCACATATCAAAAAAACTAGGAACAATATGGGTTGATAGGGTGTGGTATAAAATGAACTTTCCACCAATGCTGATAGAAAGTCGTTTGGCACAACACCTGTGGAGGGATATAAGTAAATTCAGAACTGAGCTAGCATATGGCCCAGCAAATCCACCTCTGTTTATTTATCCCCAGGACACAAAATCATTCATCACAAAGGACAGTACTTATGCACAATATTATTCATTTCAGTACTCAACACACTAGCTAAAATTTGGAATAAATCTAGATAGCCCACAACAGAGAAAGGATTTAAAAGATGTGGTATATATGCACAATGCAATACTACATAGGTGTAAGGAATGATGAAACCATGCAATGTGGGTGGAACTGGAATATATCGTGCCAAATGAAGTAAGCCAGAGAAGGATAAAAAAATAAGGATAAAGACAGGATGATATCATATATATGAAGTACTTAGAATAACTGGATAAGGGAAAACAAAGATTTAAACACCCTTGATCCCAGAGTCAAAGAAGGAGAAGGAAGGAAATAGTGTAGAGGACTGGGGGGAGAAGAGAAAGATTAAAGCAATAAGAGTCAAGAGAATTCAAGTATCAGTGGCATGAAGGAATTAGAGAGCTATGGAAATCCTTTTCAGGAGCCTGTCACATAGACCAGGAACTCCTCTGACTCTTTTTCCCTACTTTATAAACTTTTTTCTAAAAGCAAACAAACAAACAAATAGAAAAGGATTGACAGACAAATATCCAAACCACGGAATTAGTAATGCTGAAATCACGAGGCCCAAAGATAAAAGAGAACATGTAGAGGTGGCTGGCTGAGCAAGTGGGGTTCGGTAGAGAGCCTGGGAACATGAACTTGACATAGGAACTTTCCTATGTCAAGGAAAGTTGAGATAGAGATGTTGGGACCAGTAATGAAATACTGAATGCAGTTTTTAATGAGTTAATAATAAATATTGTTTAAAATCAAAGAAGGTAGACTTGATGGTCAGACTTCTTCATTAAGCCCCTGAACGAATGGTTTGAAGCTCTTTGTATTCCCAGAGCAAGCAGATACCATTTGGCTACAGTGGCATGTGACAGGGACAAATGGAAACGTTACTGGTGCCCACTCGAGCAAATCGATGAAAAACAGGATGTCATGTGGTAAGTGATCAAGACTTCCAAGGTGATCATGAAATTTTTTTTTCCTGAAAAGCAACTATAGTCAAAATAAATTTGGGAGTCATCATTCTAGTGTCATTCCATGGAATAAGAGTAAAGTAATTCAAAGGAAACACAACAATACTTGCTAAATTTAAAAATTTCTTTAAATTAGATAAATTCTAATTGGAATACTATGGACAGCCTTCTGGAGAAAAGATTTCATCCTTGAAGAATAGAGAAAGCATTTCTCTGGTATCAAAAGGGATTTTTTAAAAATTTATTAAACTATCAAAGCAATAATCTTAGAACTTATAAAAATTGTCAGGAAACAGTTTCAGAAAAAAAAACAAGTTGCTGAAGCTTCTCAAAAAAGAATCAAATAGAATGAACACTAACAAGAATGAAATCAACCACCAGTCCTGAGAGAACAGAAGACATAATTTTTGATAGCACAGATCATAAAAAAGTCGTCAAACTAAATGCATCAAATGGTAATGCATTATTGCAGTTAAACCATCGTGTTTTTAGCTAAATCTCATGTCTTATGCCAGAAAGATAGGCAAAGAGGTGGAGTACATGCATAGCATGCTTGAGGCTCTGAGCTGGATTTCCAGCATCTGATGACCATCAAGAACAACCAACTATGGTGCTAGGGATTGAACAGTGCATGATTCAGCAACAGTACTTCCCCAGTCCTGAGCACTATTTCAGGGGAGGGGAATGGTTCGGGCCACAATCAGCTGTGATCTGATGGCTTACTCCTGATTTTTAGCTCAAAGATCGCTCCTACTGAGCAATCAAAAGACCATATGGAGTGCAGAGATCAACACTAGATCAGCTTCATCAACTGCATTTGCTGCTATACTATCCCAGAATATGATTTTTTTAAATAAGTCCTTATTGAAAAAAAAAACAATTAAATGTAATTATTAGTAGTGAAAATTATTAAAAATTAAACTGATCTTTTGCTGCTAATTCACATCTTTGCAATTGTAACTAATACCAGATGTTTTATTTGCAAGGATCCACTTTTGGAAAGGCGGTTACACTCACATACCTAGGGAGACATACATGGCATATTCAACCAGGCCAGATGATTTCATACTTGGCCTAGTACTGTCACAAATATAACACACCATCAAGTGCTCTGGGGAGCAGGCAGTACTGGGAATTGAACTTGTGGCCTCTAATATTCAAGAATATATTCTATTCCTTTGAACTATCTCCCTAACCTAAATATTTGAGATTTAGATGCTAACAAACTTATTCATAAGTGGAAAAATTAAAGGTATATATATTTTTTCATCTTCTATTTACCTTAATTTTATCACATTCAAGTTTATACAAAATGAATTAGAAGGATAGAAACTACCGACATTAGAAATTGAAATTATTGAACTGCTACTGTTGAAAAGAACAGAAGAAATTAACCCGAAATACATCACAAACACCAAAGGACATTCATTGTAGAATTAGAAGCAGCTACACTAGTATGTGATGTGAGTTAAAATATGAAACATTCCAAATGTGAGATAAAGAGATTCTAAAACCGGCACTGGGTTACTGACCCAGACTCTGACTTGTGCTTTAAGAAAAATGACGAACTTTTAGAGATTATTCAAATCAACATTATGACATAAAAGAAGAACCCAAGCTAAAATTACTACTTAAATTGATGGATAGTGTATGTGTGTGAACATATAGATGTGTCAGCACATTTATATTTCACTAGTCTGATATTTCTATGTGCACACATAAATATACTAACATAGTTACATGTGCACAAAAATTATATAATGCTTATATATCATCAAACATTATTGTATGTATCGAATACTAAGGACTATTCTCACAAGTACACTAAACCTCCATAGTAACTGATACGTATGTATCAGTACATATGTATCAGTGTACACAAGTACACTAAACCTCCATAGTAAATGATACATAGTGTACTTATGAGAATAGTCTTTATTTCTGTCTGAATAGGGAAAAACAAAAAAGGAAAAGACAAAACATATAAGAATATCTTATCTAGTATTTTATTCTGAACTCCTTTAGGGTCATAATTTCTTTTTTTTAATTTTTTTATTTTTACAATTACAAAGATATACAATTAAAAAGTTCATATTTGGGTTTTGGTCATACAGTGTCTCCAGCACCCATCCCGCCACCAGTGTCCATCTCCCACCACCAACATCCCCCGGTTCCCTCCCCTCCCCCAGCCCTCCTCCATGGCAGGTTATTTATTTCTTTCCCCTTTCTCTCTCTTTCTCTTTTCCTTCTAGGGGCATAATTTCATATGGCATTACTGCATCAACTTTCACACAAGATCAACAGTATACGGGTGTACAAGAGTAGAAAATGAGCTATCCGTGCTTGACGTGGTCTTTTCTGATTTTTTTTAAATTGAAATTTCACCAGAGAGTTGTCTTCTGAAGTGAACTCCTTGAAAATCATGTTAGGTAAGTATTATTTCCAGGCACATTTTGGAAGAAAGCATATAGTGAGAACAAAGCAAAACTCAGAGAAAAAGATAAAAGACTAATAACAAACTCCAATGCTGTTGGTGTCATGCCTCTGAGACATGTTTCTGAAGCCCAGTTTCATTCCACCACTGAGCATAATTTATCCAATCCTTCCATCAAGAAAAGCCCTTGGATTCAGAATCAATATGTCTATTTCAAAAAAACCTTATATTAAATGGGTCACTGGAAAAAAAAATGTACTAAAAATTCAAAAATTAACTAATAAGTATGCTTTTAGGTTGTGCTCAAACTATCATTCAATACTTCATTGAGAATTTTTCTTTGAACTCTCTTAATAGAAAAAAAGAAGGTAAAATGTTTTTTTTAATTCTAAGAACAGCCATAAATCATATTTATTATAAAAATTAGACATATTTCTAATTTCTATATGTAGGGAAGGATGTTAACAATACATTTTGTTACTCCCTTGTCAGACTCTCCGAATCTGGCCACTTCTCAAATCTGAGTGGCCATACTGTTGTATGTGGTATATTTCAAAGACAATACACAATAGACATTATTGTAAAGGATTCTCCTCTATCTTGCTATTGATTTATATTAAGGTTTTCTAAAAGATTTGGGAGCATGATTTATGGAAAGGAGAAATAAAATGAATAAACTATTTTATATCTGCCAGGGTTTCTCGTGGATTAGGAACTAGCTTCAGAAGAGAACCCAGAGAAATGAATATTTTTTGAAATTTAATGACAAAAATGATAATGACCAAAGCTCTAGCTAGCTCAACAACTAAGCCCCCACTGTAGTTGGTGGACATATTTTTCTATTTCTGTGTGGAACAAAAGCTGAGCACCTTTTTTTCTGCATTTTGGGTCACATCCCGGCACTGCTCAGGGGTAACTACTGACTCTGTACTCAGGAATTACTCCTGGCGGTGCTCGGGGACAATATGGGATGCTGGGGATCGAACCTGGGTTGGCTGTATGCAAGGCAAACACCCTACCCACTGTGCTATCACTCTAGCTCCAGAGCACTCATCATTGGATCAGTAATTAGAGTCAAAGTTTCAGCATTTTGCTAGAGGGAAAACCTTTAAAATGACAATATTCCCAAAGGATTGAGGTGTTGTACACAGCTGATCTGGGTTCTATCCCCAGCTTCACATATGCCACTAAACCCCATAAGGGAATGATTCAATCAGAGTCATAAATAAGCCCTGAGCACAGCTGGAGTCTGCCCTGAACCTAAACCATCTCAGCAGAAAAAAATAGGAGAATATGTAGACCTGAACTTGGAGCCTCATTTCATCAATATCAAATAAATTTATATGGATATGATAAAGCTTTGATTAAAATCACAAAAAAATAGATGCCGAAGTTTCTTAAGAGTATATTGAATCAATTCAGTTATAGTGAGTTAATAACAATGATTAAAATGCATTAAATTATTCATGCTGCATCCTTAAGATGAAAAATGTGTTTTCTGTAAATAGTCTTAATGAAGCATTGTGTGAATTCATAATCATGTTTCTCACATTTTTCAAAAGATGCCTTAGCTGAGAAAAGTACTCTCATAAAATAGTTCATTAAATTTATTCCACCCATTATAGAAACATGATTTCATGACAAATTAAATTATAACTCTACCTTTTTCTTCATGAAATGAGTGATTCAGTGAATTCTGAATTCTTATACTGAACGTTAAGTTAACACTATAAACACATTACAGCAAAAAAAAGTGCATGCATGGTGAAATTCAAACATATGATCATATAAAGAATACAATTATTTGCATATTGTTGAGCATGTAGAAACCAACTTAAAGACTACTTTTAGGATTCTGAAGGAGTATTCATCAATATCAACTTATTCTGTGAAGACTCTTTTTGTGGTTGAAGAGATAATACAGCAAGTATAGTGCTTGCATTGCACTATGCCATCCTGGGATTAATCCTTGCCACCTTAGATGGTCATTTGAGCCCCATCAGGATTGATCACTGGAGTTCAGAGCCAGAAGTAAACCCTAGCACCACCAACTGTGGCCCCAAACAAAAAAAAAAAAAAGTAATTGATTAACAGGAAAATTAATAGTCCATTTGAAGCCTTAAGAAGAATGGAAGGGAGATGAGTGATTGTAGAAAGTCTGTGCACAGGACAGTACAAGTGCACGAAGGAGGCAGATTCTCAGCACCACGCAGTCCTCGCAAACACGGGCAGGTGAACACCTGGAAGGCCACAGGAGGGTGTGGTGATCCTCAGTACCACAGGACCTAAAGACTATTTACTTTGGGTCAGTGCATTTAGCTGGCATGGTCAGCTGAGCTTCATTGCTCTGGATGTCAAAGAACTGAAACTAAGTAGTTGGCAGAGCTGAGTTCTTAATTTTGAAGACCTGATTTTTGATAAATCCTCTTATATGCTTATTCTTCACGTCCGGAGGCTCTAATAACGATAACTTCTATTTTTTCAAATGTTGATAACTAGTCACCCTAAACTATAAAATGTTGTCTTGCAGCTTCTAGAAGCCAAAACAACAGGCTTTCCCAACACTGCCACATTCTTTAAGAAGCCTGCAGGAAAATGACTAAAGTAAATCTGCTAACAAAATGGCACTTTATATAACATAATCACAAAATAATCACAATAATAACATACCATCCCTTATCCTTAGGTCAAATTCTAGTGATCAGAAGCAGGTGTTTCAAGAGTTCAGTAAAAATTTCATAGCCCTAGTTTGACTGAATCTAACAGTACAGAACTATAAATATCAGATCTTACACATCAGTATAATGTGGTCTATCAAGTTCTCAGTGTTGTCTACTGAAAAGGCTCAGAAACATCAATCAGCATAGCATATACCTGGCACAAACACTGCGTTATTACATACCATTTTCTTCCATATAAATAAGTATTTTGTTTCCATTTTTACAAACCCAGCAGCACTTAGGACCAGCAGGCTTGTGAGACTATGTAGGTGCGGGACAGAACCTGGGTGAGTCTCAAGGCAAATGTCCTATGTTCTGTACTATCACTCTGGTCCCTAAATCAGTATTTAGTCAACACAGTGCTAGTGTGGAGATATGCTATCTAATTAATAAATATGAAACACCAAAACTTCTTTCATGCACACAATAAGGGAATTATCAAGGAATTCTAAAGAGATAAAAAAAACACCCAGAAGCAAACTTAATACTTGAAAATTATCTGACTCTTCTCAGGACTATTATAACATAAAAAAGAGTAATACAAATACATACGGTAACATATTATAATATAATGCTATCGTTCACATATTTATAATTTATTGTAATTTAGTTGTGCTTGGCTTTTTACTCGGTGCTTACTCTTGGCTCTGTATTCAGGTCAGTTTTGGAGGTGTTCAGAGACCATATGAGGCACTAGGGATCAAACGAGAGGCTACCACATGCAAGGGAAATACCTATATTCCTTGTATTACCACTGTGACACAACCTTCAAATATATTTTAATGTAAGAATTCGTAAGATACTTAAAATATAGACTTGACAATAGGAGGTCAATTTACTACTCTAAAACTACATAAAATGAAAAAGCCCATGTAAATATGTCTCCAGTTATTAGATACTTAGAGACATTAATAATTCTAGTGATTACATTTAAAAATATAGGCAATGATGGGTTTAATATATTTCCAATTTGTATTCCCCCATGGAGTATTAAATTCAGGCACTGAAATGAACACCAGCTGATATCACAAACACTATCTTCCCGTTAATCATCTATTTGCTAGAGCGGGCACCAGTAATATCTCCATATGTCCCGTCTCATGCTGAGTAGAACCCAAAGGCATCCGCTTGCCTCAGGAACATAGAGAGCCTAAAACCATTATATTGGGTCACGGGAATGACCTAATATAAATGTTACTGGTATTTGGCATATTAAATACTACACGAGCAGCTTGCCAGGCTTGCTGTGTGGGTGGCATACTGTTGTAGTCACCTCTAAATAAAGCATTGATAGATGAACTGCGTAGCCGCTAGCGCCACTGCGACCAGGCTGTGATAGTCTGATCTGCTGGGTGGAGTTGTGACGAGAGGGGAAGTCGGATGTGGAAAATGGCGGGCCCCATGCAGTAGTGGAGGGTGGTCTGGCTTGTTGTGAGGCTCTGCTGAGGTGGCAGGCCAGGGCTAGAACCCGCCATGCCTCTCAGGCGCCTCACGAGCAGCTCGGCACAGAGAGAGCAAGGGAGCAGCTCTGCCCCATGTCTGAGAGTCTCTGGTTCAGCATACCTGGGCCGGACTGGAAAAGAAACTGCTGCAGGGTGGGTGTGGATGATCCGGCTATGATAGTCTGGTCTGCTGGTAGTAAGATGAAGAGGAAGTCTGCATGGGAAAATGGCGGGCCCCATGCAGTAGTGGAGGGTGGTCTGGCTTGTTGTGAGGCTCTGCTGAGGTGGCAAGCCAGGGCTAGAACCCGCCATGCCTCCCGGGCGCCTCAGCAGCTAGGCACAGGGAGAGCAAGGAGCAAGCTCTGCCGCAAAACAATGAATAATATCTCTATACAGTAGTGGTGCTCCTGAAAAAATGCTTACGTATAAATCTGACCAACTTTCTGTGTACAGATGCCACTGCGGAAGAATAAACGTCGAGGAAGACATTGCCAGAAACAGGTAATGGAGAGCTTTAAGAAGGATTATGGTACTAATAGTCTCACCTCACTCTGGACTCTTAAGAAACCTCAAGGGATAGAAAAGTACACACAAGTTGGCATGACTTATACTGTTAAGAATGAACATTTAAAGATGCAGAGAAAATAAAAGGAAAAGGAAATGGAATGAGTATGATCAATAAAATGTTACATTCGAACCACTTTACTATATTCTAAAGAAGCTTCCCCTTTAAGGCTGGGATAGAAAGAATTATGTGGTTTTAATTCCACTATGGCCTCTGCTTGTAGCTAAAGTACTATTTCATACTAATCAAAAGCATTATCTGCAAGGACATGCAGGAATCTCTGCTCAATTTTGTGTGAACCTTTTTTTTAAGCAATTAAAAAATTATTTTTTTTAATTTTATACAACTTACCTACTTGATGTGAGGGAACATAATATTTCACTGTAGCTCTCCCTTTCCTATTATATTTTCCTAAAACTCTTTCTGCATAGCAGATATGAATTTATAAATGACCTTTATCTTTATCATACTTCTCTGAATCTAATTTATAAGCAAAAGTGAAAAATGTGTTGAACAATGAAAGGGCAAGGTAATCATTTAATTTCTACTGCAGAAAAAAGAAATTCTACTCTTTAGCTTCAATTAGCAATTAATTTGTAAGGCACATGAATGTTGAGTAAGAATCCACACCATCCCTCCTAGCTCTCATTCAGGTGTTAATTTAGATAAAAACCACCATGGACCATGAGGCACGTTCATTATTAAGAGTTGATGGCACAACATAGAAAATTTTCTATGTTGTGATGGCCAATATAGAAAATTGTTATCCCAGTGATTTACTATTGAGAACTCAGTAAAAATGATATTTTATAAAATTTCTACCGATGCTGACAAATGGATACTTGTTGGAGGACATGTTTAGCTAATCTGGGGTTTTTGTTTTGCTCACTCCCAGCTTAATCTTATTTAAGCCAAGGTTCCTTCTAATGAGATCTCTCTTCTATGTAAACACTGCTAGAGGGTGTGGCAGTTACAGAAGTCACCTTGATTGAATAACATCTACTAAGACTTCTATGTTTTCTAGATTGGGCACAGCTCCTCTTTATACCCACTGCACCCAACTTGGGACAGTTAGAATTTACCAGGAGACTACCACCCTGGCACGTTTGAGACTATCCGAAGACTATAGGAAGGATCATACTAGTTTGCTCTAAGCAGGCAAGTATGACCCTTTCAGTACATGAGAACAAGATAATCAGAATCACCCTGGTGCAGATAATAATAAGAACCTTGTGGCTACCATCTAGATTACATGAAGCTCGTGAAGTTAAGATGTATTACTTTATATCAGCCCCTCTCTCCAGTGTTTTACATAAGAGATAATCTCAGGATTAGTCCTTGGTGTAACCTTTGTTTATACCTACAATAGGGTGTGGCAGTACACTCTGTTTAGGGTTCTTCCTTGGCATGACAACCTCCTGATTGGATTACTTTGGTGTATATAAGGGGCTGACTTGAGGCCCCTTCACCTTTTGTCCTTTGGTTCCTCAGCCTTCAGCTTTTGACTCCTGCGGCTTTTGGCCTTTTGCTCTTTGGCCTTTTGCTCCTTCTTCTGGATAGGACTCAGCTCGGGTGAGACTTCTCTCTCTCTTTGGTGGGAGACTTAGGCTCTTTTGTATGGTCTAAGTTCGACCAGAGCTAGAGTTTGTTCATTATATTGGATTGCTGTGGAAGAGCTTTTGTACTATTAAAAGCCATTTTGGAACTGCACCGGATTCGTGAGTTTTCATCTGTTCTCCTGGCGTCCTCGGAGGTAGAAGACAACCTCTGTTCTCTGTTCTGACACTGTTGGGACCCCGCCGTTCCCCCGACAGATACTGTATTAACTACAAAAATGACAGAATTTAGGTAATCTATCTTTTATTCAATGAAAGAGATGCAAAACTCATTAAAGAAATGATAAAACAAATTTAACAATACATATTATAATGTAAGATCAAACCGGCAAAAACCTGCCCTGACATTTAATTAAAGAAAGATCAAGAGAAGACAAAGAACTGTATACAAATATGAGTCTCAAGTATCAAATCTCGAGGGCAAAAATACAGTTTCCCTACATGGATCATAATATATCAGAGAATTCTTCAAAAATAGATTTATAGCCAAGTAAGTTTTTGGTACTTATAAAAATCAGTTAACTGGGCATGAGAAAACACTAAAGCCCTGTGCACAAAAATTAACAACATGCCTTGCATGTAAAGGAAAAAAATGGAAAAATTCCCCTCCCCCAACCCTCCTGCCTGCTATGAATAACCTCCAGTAATGTGAGGTTAGAACATCTGACAAATACCTGAAATTCAGACAGTGGATGTTGCTGATTAAGGCAACATCTATTTAACTAAGGATTATTGGCAGTGGCCAAGCATTCTCTATTCAAAACAGAAAAATGGGAATATTCTCATAAGGAACTCGTTCTTAAGCCTGAAAATTTCAATACAGAGTAGATATTTTGGTATAAAAGAATATCACATGAAAATCTATTTTCCTGCTCAAAAGTGACACATTCAAATTTATGGAATTAGATCTCAGTTTTTCCAAGTTATCCCAGCTAACATTATGAACAAAATTATAAAAAGTCTAGTATTTATATTACATGGATATCTTTACCCAGAGAGATTTATATGATTTATATAATCTTATCCTAAGGTCCCTTATATCATTTATTTAATCATAGCCTAAGATCCCTAATAAATAGATCAACAAAACAAAAACTAAGATGCAATGTGAAACAAGAAAATATGAATCTGAGATCAAAGAGAGTGAGAAGAAAGGAAAAACGTAAGGTAACACCCAGATTGCCTTATAAGAAAGCCGGAAGATTTAATGTTCACATTCAAAGGAAGATATGGCAGGAACATTTGCCACTAAGAAGATTCTAATGCTATTTACACCACTATCTTATCATACACCATAAAAGTTTATGCATAACTTGATCAATTAACCCGTTATTCATCGATTTGGCCTGAAGTGGCGCCAGTTACATTTCCATTGGACCCTATCACGTGCCAATGTAGCAACGAAGGCATTCTGGATATTCAGGAATATGAAAAGCCTCAAACAGTTCCTTCAGGATCTTTACAACGGAAGTCTGACCATCTTGTGTGGGCGGCCACGTGATCTTTTGACATCTCGTAAAATCCATTCAAAAGGCTCTAGCCTCAGTGGATGGGCGAAATGGTATCACCCTCATAAACCCTCTTTTGGCATAATAATCACTTTGTAGAATGGGTGAGATCCTGGTGGTGAATCAGGCACACAGCTCATGAACGATCTTGATGTATTGGGTTTGAACATCCTGTTTGGCTAGGGCTTCGATGACTGCTCCAGTCTCCACAGAATCAAAGGCTTCCTGTAAATCCAATGAATGTGAGACAGAGGCATCTTGTACTCCATACAAACCCTCAGTGAGCTTGGTTACTGTGTGAATATGGTCGATTATGCTGAATCCTTTCCGAAGCCAGCTTTCGCATGGTTGTCCTTCATCTATGTTCTGCCAATCCTGTTCACGATGACTCATGTAAACAGCTTGTAGATGACGGACAACAGGGCGATAGCGTGAACAATGTCGTGTGTGTTCCTTCTTGAACAGTAGAACTGTCCTGCTGGTTTTTCCATTGGAGGGCACCACATTCGAACAGGTAGTGTGTGAAGAGCCAAGCTAGTGTATTGATGAGTACCGAGGGCAGATTCTTCTGGTGTTCGGGTAAGAATGTCTGGGCCTGTCCTGTTCCCTTCTTTACCGAAGAGATTGGCATGCCGATTTCAGAAGGGAGAACATTGGGAATGACATTTCCATCCTGTGGATTTTAGTATGTGGGTAGGTAGGTGTGGCTATCAAAGAGATTTGAGTAGAAGTCCTGGACAATCTTCTCCATTGCTCTGGAAGATGAGATGGATCTATCAGGGGCTTAGAGGGCAGTCATATTGGTCTTATAGTTGGTGAAGGACAGGCAGGGTGTGAATGCTTTTCCTGGCTTCTGCTGCATCTTCCAGTATTTCTGCTCTTCTACCTTTGAGGTCTTTTTTATTGCTAACTGCACCTTTTAGCAAGCCTGGACATTAGCATTTAGTCTCTGAGGCCCACGCCTTGCCACATTGGTGAATCAGCTCAAGAGTTTCTGAAGACAGGCGTCCTTTTGTGTCTTTCTCTCTCTGGCATCTCATAACACAATCATGGAGGTGCTCGAACCAGTCGGTTGAATTTTCTAGATGTTGTCAATGGTGGTAATCTTCCTATTTGCTGCAATGTTGCCAAAGAGTTCCAGTTGGTGGTGTTTCTGGGAGTTTTCTTAAATTTTGCAGCCTTTTCTCCCGTTAAGGGGAAGTAGAAATTTGCACAAAGGAGACGGTGGTCCGATCCTGTTTGGAATTTGGGGATGACAGCAACAGAGGTCAGACCTAAAACCGGCAATTGAAGATGATGGTAACAATTTCATTGTGGAACTGTCCACCAGTGATCCCTTGTCCAACGTTTCACTTCAGCCTTCTGGAACTTTGAGTTCCATGAATAGCCCTCTGGGTGGACATGATGAACTCAGATAGTCTCTCACCTGTTCGTTCCATTCTAGGCCATGGGAATGGCCTGGAATGCATGCCAGCATGGTAATGTAAAATTAATGTCCTAAAACAACAGGTGGTCATATAAAACCTTTAAGATACTGTAATCAAATATCGAAGCCTACTTTCATACCTTAAAGACACAGAGGTCAAGAAACATACAAACAAGAGCATATTCTTGAAATATGAGTAAGCATAGATCAGTAACAAAACAGATGTACCATGTTTTGATCATCACTGAAAGTTTTTCGGGAAAGGTAAGGTTTTGAACCACTAAATGAAGTTCACACTAAATGAGTCCAAATTAGAACAATAAGCTTAGGTTACTTGGATGGAAGCCCTATTTAAAAGTGTTCTAAATTTAAAATTAATCAAATTAAATTCTAGGTAGTCTCTTTTACATCATTCAACAATGGAGCATTTAATAGCTTCAGACATTAATTATACCTCTCTGTGTTGATGACTCCAAATTTCATCCATTATGGTGCTCTATAGTAAATTACATATATGAATCTCATTTGACAATGTCCATGTAGTTTTTAACGTTAAGTGTCTAAATTCAATGAAAGTAAACTAGTATTCTTGTTATGAAATAATCCTTCCCCAACCTCTCCAGTATTGTAAAACCTCTTATAGTAGAATAATTCCCTGATATGTATTGTAATACTGTGATATATTGTACACTGTATTGTAATGCAATTTGTACCTTACCTAAAATATAGAAAGCTATATTGCAATTCAACTTGTACCTTACCTGTAATATAATCTGTAGTGGAATATTGTAAAACCTCTCACAGTGCAAGAATTTTCTTATCTGTCTACCCTCTAGAAATCTGTTTTATGGGCCTGAAAGCATATACAAGGATAAGAAGCTGTCTTGCACACAACCAACACTAATTCAACCCCTGGCACAATAAATATTCCCCCAGACACACTGCTCAGCCTCACACCCAAACCAAAAAGAACAGACAAAAATAAAATCCTTAAAATCTCTTTTACACACTATTCAATCATGCTTATTTTATCTCACATACCTTTCAACTACTCATTTATATCGATATCATTTTATCTATCACTCCTCGAACTTCCTAGCTAAACAACTAAATTGCTCTCTTGGCTGACACTCTAGACTATACGCTGAAATTGTTTTATCAGGTTATCTCCTTTTAAAATTATGTAATACTGCTTTTCTTTCCTTTTTTTTTTTTTTTTGCTTTTTGGCTCACATGGGAAATGTCCAGGTAAGTCCTGGCTCTGCTCTCAGAAATTATTCCTGGCAGTCCTCGGGGCACCAGGGGACCATATGGGATCCGCTGGAATAGAATGGAGGTCTGCAGACATGAGCAAACACCCTGCCTACTGTGCTATCTGTAGCCCCTCCAGGTTATTTTAAAATAAATGAAAACTGCTCTGATCCTAAAAAAAGCTTCAAGAGGAATATCGCAGGAAAATACAATTCAAAATAAAATCTATAAAGTCTGCTATGCACATCACGTACTACTAACCTCATCTTGTACACTGCCCTTTATTGCTCTTTACGTCTCACCATACCAGTATTATCATGTATATATGCATTTCATTTTATTCTTTAATTGTGAACTTTTAGATGGGAATAAATCAGTGCGATAAATCCCAACAAACCCTTAAAAGTCAAATGTTTCTCTATTTTATCACTGTAGCATTCCCCTACCAAAATATCAACAAATAAGAACAGAAAAAAAGAAGACTATAGGAAGAAAACAAATTGAAAAGGAATGAGCTTGGAGGGAGAAAACAGAAGGGAAAGAAGAGTGTGTGAGAGACAAAGAGGGGATTGAAACAGAAAGGAATGTAGATGTATTAGGACACTGATGAAAAAAGTTAAAGAATTTTATATTGCATCACAAGTACGTGAATTTATGATAAAGCCTGAATAACTTAAAAACTTTAAAAATTTCTTTGAAAATAAACATGTAATTAAAACTTGTGAGGATAAGATTAGGAAAACAATATCTCAGGCACAAAAAAAACAAAGCAGAAGGCTAACGGCAAACAATGACACATCTCATTGATATGCTGCATTTCAACATTAGCTTTTTTAAATTTAATTTTATTATTTTCCCCAAAATATTATTACACCATTTTAGACATACAATTGAAAGATGCTCATGTAGAGTTTTTGGTTCCACAGTGTTCCAACACCCATCCCTCCACCCAAACCCATTCTCCATCACCAATGTCCCCACCTCCCTCCCCCCTCCCACACCTCAACTACTTGGCGGGTTCTGTATGTCATTTTTCTCTCTCTCTTTATCTCTCCCTCCCGCCAAACTTTCCTGCTCTTCGTGGAATGCAGTGCATTAAAAGACATTACTGTTTCCACTATTTTAATGGACCACTGGCCGCGCCGCGACCTGGGCTCGAACTGGTTTGCTCTGTTAATCTGGTCAGTGAGGCAGTTTCCCAGCATCCGGACAGCGAAAATGGTGGCTAGTGTGATGGGCGAGTCTCATCCGGCTGCTTCGGGACCCCCCAGAGGTGACGGGCCCACTCCCAAAACCCGTCTGCCCTCCTGGGGTCCCCTATTCAGCTGGGCCCGGGGCGAAGCCGAGTTCCAGCCTCCCCCAGCCGCTTGTGAGCCTCTTCATGTGATGGCTGATGGCCCCAAGGCAGCCTCATACATTAGCTTTTGAAGACACTATTATAAGGGGATACTATGAAGGGCGGTGGCATTTGTGTTAAGGATGCATGTTAAAAAACATATATGGCAAAAACAGGCTTCCAAAATATATAAACAAAAATATAACAACAAAGCAGTTGCAATTTAAAAAATAGACAAAAATTTGGAAGTTAGCCAAATGAGGTGAACCAGAGATAGCAAATTGCAAGGGAAAATATCGCTTATATTTTGGACATTCCGCATTATTAGGTACATACTATGGGACTAGCAATCTACTGAGAGAGTAGAATAGACAAAGTTTAAATGAAAGGCCTAACTGTTGGAGGACAGATTTAGCTATTCTGGGAGTTTTGTTGTTTTGCCCACTCCCAGCTTAATCTATTTAAGCCAAGGTTCATTCTAATGAGACCTCTCTTCTATGTAAACACTGCTAGGGTGTGGCAGTTACAGAAGTCACCTTGATTGAATAACTTCTGACTTATACATCTACTAAAACTTCTATGTTTTCTAGATTGGGCACAGCTCCTCTTTATACCCACTGCACCCAGCGTGGGACAGTTAGAATTTACCAGGAGACTACCACCCTGGCTACGTTGAGACTATGGGAAGACTATAGGAAGGATCGTACTAGTTTGCTCTAAGCAGGCGAGTGTGACCCTTTCAGTACACGAGAACAAGATACTCAGAATCACCCTGGTGCAGATAATAATAAGAAGGACCTTGTGGGTACCATCTAGATTACATGAAGCTCATGAAGTTAAGATGTATTACTTTATACCAGCCCCTCCCCTCTCTCTCCAGTGTTTTACATAAGAGATAATCTCAGAAAATTAGACCTTGGCATAACCTTTGTTTATACCTGCAATAGGGTGTGGCACTACACTCTGTTTAGAGTTCTTTGTTGACATGACCCTCCGGTGGATACTTTGGTGTATATAAGGGGACTGACTTGAGAGCCCCTTCACCTTCTGCTTTGGGCCTTTTTAGCTTTCAGCTTTTTTGGCTCCTGTGGCTTTTGGCTCCTCGGCCTTTTGCTTTTGGCTTTTGGCTTTTTCTCTTTGGCCTTTTGTCCTTCTTCTGGGTAGGACTCAGCTCGGGTGAGATCCTCTCTCTTTGGTGGGGAGACTTAGGCTCTTTTGTATGGTCTAAGTTCGGACCAGAGCTAGAGTTTGTTCATTATATTGGAGTGCTGTGGAAGAGCTTTTGTACTATTAAAAGCCTTTTTGGAACTGCACCGGACTCGTGAGTTTTCATCTGTTCTCCCGGCGTCCTCGGAGGTAGAGAACCTCTGTCCTGACACTGTCGGGGACCCGGCAGATTCCCGACACTAACCATATGCTGGTAATGATGTAAATACTCTCTTTTGACAGAAACATGACATAATAGGGATTGGGAGTGAGTTACACAAGATAGGACACTTCCCCGCAGTGATTGACCCAAGTTCAATCTCCAGCATTTCCATATGATCCCTCCCAAACCCACCACAATAGTGATCCCTGAGTGTAAAGCCATGAAACCTTGAGCTATTACTGGGTATGACCCCCACACAAAAAACAATTATATAATAAACAACATATAGCATTGACCAGCATTCTTCAAGCTTTGTGTAACTTTGTGGGCTGGCACTTATTGCATAAAAGGCCCTGAAGTTATAACTATTAAGTAGACTCTTAGCTTTTAACCTTTCTATACAGGCCAGATCAACAGTTAAAGGTAATTTATTTTCCTAACACACTTAATATATCGATATGAAAAAGAGATGTCTAGTCATTCATCATAGTAAATTTCTTAAAGGGAAGTCAGTTCTGTAAAGAGAACTCCATACCTACACACTCATATTTATTCAAACATTACTTATACCAGACATGGTTGTGATCCAAATTCAAATATTTGTCTCTGAACTCAGTAATCTATAAAATACATATATGATAAAAATAAAAATGAGACAACAGATAATAGAAGATGAAGAACCTCAAAATAATTAAATGGGGTAGAAGTTGCCATAATTTAAAAGTTTTTCAAACCTAATGTAGGGCTGTCATGGTTTTGGGGTTTCTCTGGTTTTCTTCCGAGGCTCTACTATTGGGATGAATGACGGACAGCAGAGGTCAGAACCTACTCTCTCTCTCTCCTGGACACCTCATAATCAGCCAAGCACAGGAGGTGATCAGGTAGTAGCTCTGCCCCATGTATCTGTTTCTCTGGTTCATAGCAGACAGTGGGAGCATTTCGTGGGAGGGTCCATAGGAACTCCTGGATGGGACAGAGGTGGGAGAAAGGGAAGCCAGTTCCAACTTACTTAGAAAGCCCAGTGACTAACCATTTTCAATGTCTGGACAACACAGTTTTCAAGCGTCACACAAGATAAAGCCAATCTCAAACCCAGCTTGTCAAGAACCCCACAATAGCAAGAAACATTTCAAGGCCAGGTATGATGGTCTCAGCAGCTAAAAGTAACTGGGCTTCTGTGGAGATGAAGTTGGGGTCCATTCCCCACCTCTGTCTCATCTGGGATACCAGTGGACCCACCATGAACTGCTCTCCCCAGGCTGTTGGCCATGAAACAGAGATGCAGATACACGGGGCCAGGCTGCTACCAGCTCTCTCCATTGCAGGCTGGCCACTATGTGGCGCATGGCTCATCAGTAAATACAAAACTGAGAGCCTACCTACTACAAGTATCCCACCCTCACGACAGAGCCCTGGCAGGATTACCCTGTCAATAAGCCAAAATAGTAACAATAATAGACCTCATTTCCCATGACCTAGAACTAATGGTTGATGCTCTTAGTGTTCCTCGGTGAACCCAGATGACCTTGGGCTACACTAGCACAGGACGAAGTGAATGGAATAATGACTAGTACCTGCTCAAGCAAATCAATGAACAGAAAGACAAGTGTCAAGTGAATGTTGGGGCCTGAGCTACAGCCTACTTAGGTAGGGCATTTACCCCATACAGTTAGCTAAACCTGGGTTAGATCCCCGGTATCCCATATGGTTCAAGAGCACAGCCAGGAGTAATTTCTGAGTGCAGAGCAAGGGAAACCCCTGAGCATTGACAGGTGTGACCCAAAAAGAAAAAAAAGAAATCAAATTAAATAAATGAAATAATTACCTAGTAATGTATATAAAAACTTTGAGATAATATTGACAAAAAGCATAAGAGCAGTAGAGCAGTTTATCTACAAACAAATCAAGTGGTGTCTCACACATACCATACATATACACATATATAATTCATTGTAAAAACAGTAACAATAGTGGACCTCATTCCCAATGAATGGAAACGTTACTGGTACTCCAGCGAGCAAATTAGTGAACATAAGGAATACAATTGATACAAGCGAATATTTATATAAATAAATGCAATTTATATGAGTTCCTGATATAACATATAAAATCTAATGGATATCCTATGTACACAAGCATTTTCATTTTATTGTCAATTAAATCACAATTGCAAGAAAAAATAGTAACATTTGCAAAGATTTGGTAAATCTTTTGTTTGATTTTGTTTTCTTGTTTGGGGCCACATTTACTTTGCGCTGGAATCACTCCAGAGATGCACACTTGGAGCCAGGATCAGACCCGAGGTTGGCCATGCACAAGACAAGCACCTTATCAACTGCACTATCTGTCAATGGCACATTAACATTTAAGTCCCTACTGAACTAACATCAGCATGAAAATGATTAAATATAGTACATATTTTGAGTATTTGCATTAAAACATGAGATATGCATTTAATTATTCTGAAGTAGCTAAGACCTTAAATGCTTAGCAATTTAACCTGCTTGTATGACTGAGATCAAATTCAGATAATTAGTATAATGTTAAACTACTATATTTTACATAAAACAACTGCTAAGAGACCTCAAAGAAGACATTAACAGTAGCACAGAATAGTTGGAGACTTCAACACTGCTCTATCAGCGATGGATAGATCAGCAAGACTGAAACTCACCCAAGGAAATATTGGCTCTGAAGGAAGAAATGGAAGAAAGAGAGCTAGTAGATATATACAGGGCTTTTCATGCCAAAAAAGCTGAATACACATTTTTCTCTAGTGCACATGGAACATTCTCCAAGATAGACCACATGCTGAGCCACAAAGCATACCTCAATAAAATTAAAAGATAGAAATTGTGTCAGCTATCTTTTCAGACCATGATGCACTGAAAATGGAAGTTAACCATTACACAGAAACAGAGTCAAACCAAACACCTGGAAACTGAACAGCTCACTCCTGAACAACAAATGGGTCATAGAAGAAATCAAACAGGAAATCCAAAGATTTCTGGGAAACAAATGAAAATGAAGACACCAACTATAAGAACTTGTGGGACACGGCAAAAGCCGTGTTAAGAGGGAAGTTTATAGCTCTGCAAGCATTCATCAGGAAACAAGAAAGGGCCCACATAAATAACCTGACTACACAGCTGAAGACATTAGAAAAGACCAACAAAAGGCCCAACCCAGGCAGAAAAAAGGAAATAATAAAACTTAGAGAGGGAAATCAATGAGTTGGAAACCAAAAAAAACAATCAAAAAGATTAATGAAACCAAGAGCTGGTTTTTTGAAAAAATAAACAAGATTGACAAACCATTGGCAAGACTTGTAAGGACAGGGAAAGAGAGACCCAAATAAACAGAATCAGAAATAAAAAGGGTGACATCACAACAGAAACCACAGAAATCCAAAAGATCATCAGAGATTACTTTGAGAGCCTGTATGCCGTGAAACATGAGAATCTAGAAGAAATGGATCAATTCCTGAGTCCTATAGCCTCCCACGGCTGAAACAAGAAGACCTCCAATACCTGAATAAGCCTATCACCATTGAGGAAATAGAAACAGTAATTAAAAGTCTTCCCAAACACAAAAGCCCAGGTCCAGATGGATTCCCTAGTGAGACTCTACCAAACCTTTAAGGAGGACCTACTGCCAGTCCTGTTCAAGCTCTTCCAGGAAATAGAAGAAACAGAAACACTCCCAAACAGCTTCTACGAGGGCACATATCACCCTGATACCCAAAGCAGGGAGAGACAACACAAAGAAAGAAAACTACAGACCAATATCCTGATGAACACGGATGCTAAGATCTTCAACAAAATACTAGCAAACAGAATCCAAAGACTCATCAAGAAGATTATACATCATGACCAAGTAGGATTCATCCGGGAATGCAAGGATGGTTCCAACATTCGCAAGTCAATCAACATAATACATCATATCAATAAGAGAAAAAATAAAAACCATATGATCCTATCAATAGACGCAGAAAGCATTTGACAAGATCCAGCACCCGTTCATGATTAAAACCCTCCAGAAAATGGGAATTGAAGGGACTTTCCTCAAGATAGTTACAGCCATCTACCAAAAGCCCACAGCGAGCATCATTCTCAATGGGGAAAAGTTGAAAGCCTTCCCCCTGAGATCAGGGGACAAGACAAGGTTGCCCACTCTCACCTCTTTTATTCAATATAGTACTGGAAGTACTTGCCATAGCAATCAGAGAAGAAAAGGACATCAAGGGCATCCAGATAGGCAAGGAAGAAGTCAAGCTATCATTATTTGCAGATGACATGATATTATACCTAGAGAACCCTAAACTCTCTACCAAAAAAACTCCTAGAAACAATAGACGCATATAGTAGAGTGGCAGGATACAAAATCAACACCCAAAAGTCGGTGGCTTTCCTATATACAAATAACGAAAGAGAAGAAAGGGATATTAAGGAAACAATTCCATTCACAATTGTGCCACAGAAAATCAAATACCTAGGAATCAACTTACCCAAGTTATGTAAAAGGACCTGTACAAAAGAAAACTACAAGACACTTTGCTCCAAGGAGATAAAAGAGGACATAAGGAAATGGAAACATATTCCCTGCTCATGGATGGGGAGAATCAACTTATTGTCAAAA